>OZ024935.1:90021706-90204206 GCA_964017235.1 Sabellastarte sp. h YS-2021 | reverse complement strand
CCCCGAAACTGAAATTCCAAATATGGCCTTCGAGTTTGTCAGACAAATTGCAATTTAATTCTAGGGTGGAAACTGAGTTTCCTGTGAAAATCTGAGCCAGATCCAACCCATTTAAGGGGTGTTTTGAGCTGAATTTCAAGTTTATGGTACCCTCACTACATGCACTCCCAATACATGTATTTTGAGCTTGGTATGTATTTCTTAATGAATACACTACTTATTTCTCTTTTAGTGGTGCCCACTCTCGCCAAAAATATGGTTTACACCCTTACTTCTGCCTTATTGGTCAAAATATGAGCAAATCTTAAGGCACCCCCCAGAAGGCGAATTACAGGCCTGCTGGGGCCCCTATACCACACCAGTAATCACTGCTATACTGGATGTAATTCTAAGACCTATGCAGTCAGATTTAGTAGGTTACATACTATTTTCTTGCCAAATTTCAGAATTATAGACCAACATTTACTACTCATTTGGGCTGATTTACATGTATTTTACACCATTTTAACAGCAATATTCAGGTTAAATAATTTGTGTTAAGACATGTTAATGCTCCAAATGTGCCTAAAATGTCCTTATTTCTGATCAAAACATGTCTGAAATTCCATAGGTGCTCCAAATTGACCACAATATGATATACCTGAAATTACCCTCATGAGGGGGGGCAGACCAGGTCCACACCCCGAAACTGAAAATTCCAAATATGGCCTTCGAGTTTGTCAGACAAATGCAATTTATTCTAAGGTGGAAACTGAGTTTCCTGTGAAAATCTGAGCCAGATCCAATCCATTTAAGGGGTGTTTTGAGCTGAATTTCAAGTTTATGGTACCCTCACTACATGCACTCCCAACACATGCATTTTGAGCTTGGTATGTATTTCTTAATGAATACACTGCTTATTTGTCTTTTAGTGGTGCCCACTCTCGCCAAAAATATGGTTTACAGCCTTACTTCTGCCTGATTGGTCAAAATAGGAGCAAATCTTAAGGCACCCCCCAGAAGGCGAATTACAGGCCTGCTGGGGCCCCTATACCACACCAGTAATCACTGCCATACTGGATGTAATTCTAAGACCTATGCAGTCAGATTTAGTAGGTTACATACTATTTTCTTGCCAAATTTCAGAATTATAGATCAACATTTACTACTCCATTTGGGCTGATTTACATGTATTTTACACCATTTTAACAGCAATATTCAGGTTAAATAATTTGTGTTAAGACATGTAATGCTCCAAATGTGCCTAAAATGTCATTATTTCTGATCAAAACATGTCTGAAAATCCATAAGTGCTCCAAATTGACCACAATATGATATACCTGAAATTACCCCTCATGAGGGGGGCAGACCAGGTCCACACCCCGAAACTGAAATTCCAAATATGGCCTTCGAGTTTGTCAGACAAATGCAATTTAAATTCTAAGGTTGGAAACTGAGTTTCCTGTGAAAATCTGAGCCAGATCCAACCCATTTAAGGGGTGTTTTGAGCTGAATTTCAAGTTTATGGTACCCTCACTACATGCACTCCCAATACATGTATTTTGAGCTTGGTATGTATTTCTTAATGAATACACTACTTATTTCTCTTTTAGTGGTGCCCACTCTCGCCAAAAATATGGTTTACAGCCTTACTTCTGCCTTATTGGTCAAAATATGAGCAAATCTTAAGGCACCCCCAGAAGGCGAATTACAGGCCTGCTGGGGCCCCTATACCACACCAGTAATCACTGCTATACTGGATGTAATTCTAAGACCTATGCAGTCAGATTTAGTAGGTTACATACTATTTTCTTGCCAAATTTCAGAATTATAGACCAACATTTACTACTCATTTGGGCTGATTTACATGTATTTTACACCATTTTAACAGCAATATTCAGGTTAAATAATTTGTGTTAAGACATGTAATGCTCCAAATGTGCCTAAAATGTCCTTATTTCTGATCAAAACATGTCTGGAAATTCCATAAGTGCTCCAAATTGACCACAATATGATATACCTGAAATTACCCCTCATGAGGGGGGCAGACCAGGTCCACACCCCGAAACTGAAATTCCAAATATGGCCTTCGAGTTTGTCAGACAAATGCAATTTAATTCTAAGGTGGAAACTGAGTTTCCTGTGAAAATCTGAGCCAGATCCAACCCATTTAAGGGGTGTTTTGAGCTGAATTTCAAGTTTATGGTACCCTCACTACATGCACTCCCAATACATGTATTTTGAGCTTTGTATGTATTTCTTAATGAATACACTACTTATTTCTCTTTTAGTGGTGCCCACTCTCGCCAAAAATATGGTTTACAGCCTTAATTCTGCCTTATTGGTCAAAATATGAGCAAATCTTAAGGCACCCCCCAGAAGGCGAATTACAGGGCCTGGCTGGGGCCCCTATACCACACCAGTAATCACTGCCATACTGGATGTAATTCTAAGACCTATGCAGTCAGATTTAGTAGGTTACATACTATTTTCTTGCCAAATTTCAGAATTATAGACCAACATTTACTACTCATTTGGGCTGATTTACATGTATTTTACACCATTTTAACAGCAATATTCGGGTTAAATAATTTGTGTTAAGACATGAAATGCTCCAAATGTGCCAAAAATGTCCTTATTTCTGATCAAAACATGTCTGAAATTCAATAAGTGCTCCAAATTGACCACAATATGATATACCTGAAATTACCCCTCATGAGGGGGCAGACCAGGTCTACACCCCGAAACTGAAATTCCAAATATGGCCTTCGAGTTTGTCAGACAAATGCAATTTAATTCTAAGGTGGAAACTGAGTTTCCTGTGAAAATCTGAGCCAGATCCAACCCATTTAAGGGGTGTTTTGAGCTGAATTTCAAGTTTATGGTACCCTCGCCACATGCACTCCCAATACATGTATTTTGAGCTTGGTATGTATTTCTTAATGAATACACTACTTATTTGTCTTTTAGTGGTGCCCACTCTCGCCAAAAATATTGTTTACAGCCTTACTTCTGCCTTATTGGTCAAAATATGAGCAAATCTTAAGGCACCCCCCAGAAGGCGAATTACAGGCCTCCCTGGGGCCCATATACCACACCAGTAGTCACTGCTATACTGGATGTAATTCTAAAACCTATGCAGTCAGATTTAGTGGGTTACAGACTATTTTCTTGCCAATTTCAGAATTATAGACCAACATTTACTGCTCATTTGGGCTGATTTACATGTATTTTACACCATTTTAACAGCAATATTCGGGTTAAATAATTTCCGTTAAGACATGTAATGCTCCAAATGTGCCTAAAATGTCCTTATTTCTGATCAAAACATGTGCTGAAATTCCATAAGTGCTCCAAATTGACCACAATATGATATACCCTGAAATTACCCCTCATGAGGGGGGGGGGGGGGGGGGGGGGGGGGGGCAGAACAGGTCCACACCCCGAAACTGAAATTCCAAATATGGCCTTCGAGTTTGTCAGACAAATGCAATTTAATTCTAAGGTGGAAACTGAGTTTCCTGTGAAAATCTGAGCCAGATCCAACCCATTTAAGGGGTGTTTTGAGCTGAATTTCAAGTTTATGGTACCCTCACTACATGCACTCCCAATACATGTATTTTGAGCTTGGTATGTATTTCTTAATGAATACACTACTTATTTCTCTTTTAGTGGTGCCCACTCTCGCCAAAAATATGGTTTACACCTTACTTCTGCCTTATTGGTCAAAATATGAGCAAATCTTAAGGCACCCCCCAGAAGGCGAATTACAGGCCTGCTGGGGCCCCTATACCACACCAGTAATCACTGCTATACTGGATGTAATTCTAAGACCTATGCAGTCAGATTTAGTAGGTTACATACTATTTTCTTGCCAAATTTCAGAATTATAGACCAACATTTACTACTCATTTGGGCTGATTTACATGTATTTTACACCATTTTAACAGCAATATTCAGGTTAAATAATTTGTGTTAAGACATGTAATGCTCCAAATGTGCCTAAAATGTCCTTATTTCTGATCAAAACATGTCTGAAATTCCATAGGTGCTCCAAATTGACCACAATATGATATACCTGAAATTACCCCTCATGAGGGGGGGCAGACCAGGTCCACACCCCGAAACTGAAATTCCAAATATGGCCTTCGAGTTTGTCAGACAAATGCAATTTAATTCTAAGGTGGAAACTGAGTTTCCTGTGAAAATCTGAGCCAGATCCAATCCATTTAAGGGGTGTTTTGAGCTGAATTTCAAGTTTATGGTACCCTCACTACATGCACTCCCAACACATGCATTTTGAGCTTGGTATGTATTTCTTAATGAATACACTGCTTATTTGTCTTTTAGTGGTGCCCACTCTCGCCAAAAATATGGTTTACAGCCTTACTTCTGCCTGATTGGTCAAAATAGGAGCAAATCTTAAGGCACCCCCCAGAAGGCGAATTACAGGCCTGCTGGGGCCCCTATACCACACCAGTAATCACTGCCATACTGGATGTAATTCTAAGACCTATGCAGTCAGATTTAGTAGGTTACATACTATTTTCTTGCCAAATTTCAGAATTATAGACCAACATTTACTACTCATTTGGGCTGATTTACATGTATTTTACACCATTTTAACAGCAATATTCAGGTTAAATAATTTGTGTTAAGACATGTAATGCTCCAAATGTGCCTAAAATGTCATTATTTCTGATCAAAACATGTCTGAAATTCCATAAGTGCTCCAAATTGACCACAATATGATATACCTGAAATTACCCCTCATGAGGGGGGCAGACCAGGTCCACACCCCGAAACTGAAATTCCAAATATGGCCTTCGAGTTTGTCAGACAAATGCAATTTAATTCTAAGGTAGAAACTGAGTTTCCTGTGAAAATCTGAGCCAGATCCAACCCATTTAAGGGGTGTTTTGAGCTGAATTTCAAGTTTATGGTACCCTCGCCACATGCACTCCCAATACATGTAATTTGAGCTTGGTATGTATTTCTTAATGAATACACTACTTATTTGTCTTTTAGTGGTGCCCACTCTCGCCAAAAATATGGTTTACAGCCTTACTTCTGCCTTATTGGTCAAAATATGAGCAAATCTTAAGGCACCCCCCAGAAGGCGAATTACAGGCCTGCTGGGGCCCCTATACCACACCAGTAATCACTGCTATACTGGATGTAATTCTAAGACCTATGCAGTCAGATTTAGTAGGTTACATACTATTTTCTTGCCGAATTTCAGAATTATAGACCAACATTTACTACTCATTTGGGCTGATTTACATGTATTTTACACCATTTTAACAGCAATATTCGGGTTAAATAATTTGTGTTAAGACATGTAATGCTCCAAATGTGCCTAAAATGTCCTTATTTCTGATCAAAACATGTCTGAAATTCCATAAGTGCTCCAAATTGACCACAATATGATATACCTGAAATTACCCCTCATGAGGGGGGGGGGGGGGGGGGGCGCAGACCAGGTCCACACCCCGAAACTGAAATTCCAAATATGGCCTTCGAGTTTGTCAGACAAATGCAATTTAATTCTAAGGTGGAAACTGAGTTTCCTGTGAAAATCTGAGCCAGATCCAACCCATTTAAGGGGTGTTTTGAGCTGAATTTCAAGTTTATGGTACCCTCACTACATGCACTCCCAATACATGTATTTTGAGCTTGGTATGTATTTCTTAATGAATACACTACTTATTTCTCTTTTAGTGGTGCCCACTCTCGCCAAAAATATGGTTTACAGCCTTACTTCTGCCTTATTGGTCAAAATATGAGCAAATCTTAAGGCACCCCCCAGAAGGCGAATTACAGGCCTGCTGGGGCCCCTATACCACACCAGTAATCACTGCCATACCGGATGTAATTCTAAGACCTATGCAGTCAGATTTAGTAGGTTACATACTATTTTCTTGCCAAATTTCAGAATTATAGACCAACATTTACTACTCATTTGGGCTGATTTACATGTATTTTACACCATTTTAACAGCAATATTCGGGTTAAATAATTTGTGTTAAGACATGTAATGCTCCAAATGTGCCTAAAATGTCCTTATTTCTGATCAAAACATGTCTGAAATTCCATAAGTGCTCCAAATTGACCACAATATGATATACCTGAAATTACCCCTCATGAGGGGGGGGGGGGGGGGGGGGGGGCGCAGACCAGGTCCACACCCCGAAACTGAAATTCCAAATATGGCCTTCGAGTTTGTCAGACAAATGCAATTTAATTCTAAGGTGGAAACTGAGTTTCCTGTGAAAATCTGAGCCAGATCCAACCCATTTAAGGGGTGTTTTGAGCTGAATTTCAAGTTTATGGTACCCTCGCCACATGCACTCCCAATACATGTATTTTGAGCTTGGTATGTATTTCTTAATGAATACACTACTTATTTGTCTTTTAGTGGTGCCCACTCTCGCCAAAAATATGGTTTACAGCCTTACTTCTGCCTGATTGGTCAAAATAGGAGCAAATCTTAAGGCACCCCCCAGAAGGCGAATTACAGGCCTGCTGGGGCCCCTATACCACACCAGTAATCACTGCCATACTGGATGTAATTCTAAGACCTATGCAGTCAGATTTAGTAGGTTACATACTATTTTCTTGCCAAATTTCAGAATTATAGACCAACATTTACTACTCATTTGGGCTGATTTACATGTATTTTACACCATTTTAACAGCAATATTCAGGTTAAATAATTTGTGTTAAGACATGTAATGCTCCAAATGTGCCTAAAATGTCATTATTTCTGATCAAAACATGTCTGAAATTCCATAAGTGCTCCAAATTGACCACAATATGATATACCTGAAATTACCCCTCATGAGGGGGGCAGACCAGGTCCACACCCCGAAACTGAAATTCCAAATATGGCCTTCGAGTTTGTCAGACAAATGCAATTTAATTCTAAGGTAGAAACTGAGTTTCCTGTGAAAATCTGAGCCAGATCCAACCCATTTAAGGGGTGTTTTGAGCTGAATTTCAAGTTTATGGTACCCTCGCCACATGCACTCCCAATACATGTAATTTGAGCTTGGTATGTATTTCTTAATGAATACACTACTTATTTGTCTTTTAGTGGTGCCCACTCTCGCCAAAAATATGGTTTACAGCCTTACTTCTGCCTTATTGGTCAAAATATGAGCAAATCTTAAGGCACCCCCCAGAAGGCGAATTACAGGCCTGCTGGGGCCCCTATACCACACCAGTAATCACTGCTATACTGGATGTAATTCTAAGACCTATGCAGTCAGATTTAGTAGGTTACATACTATTTTCTTGCCGAATTTCAGAATTATAGACCAACATTTACTACTCATTTGGGCTGATTTACATGTATTTTACACCATTTTAACAGCAATATTCGGGTTAAATAATTTGTGTTAAGACATGTAATGCTCCAAATGTGCCTAAAATGTCCTTATTTCTGATCAAAACATGTCTGAAATTCCATAAGTGCTCCAAATTGACCACAATATGATATACCTGAAATTACCCCTCATGAGGGGGGGGGGGGGGGGGGGCGCAGACCAGGTCCACACCCCGAAACTGAAATTCCAAATATGGCCTTCGAGTTTGTCAGACAAATGCAATTTAATTCTAAGGTGGAAACTGAGTTTCCTGTGAAAATCTGAGCCAGATCCAACCCATTTAAGGGGTGTTTTGAGCTGAATTTCAAGTTTATGGTACCCTCACTACATGCACTCCCAATACATGTATTTTGAGCTTGGTATGTATTTCTTAATGAATACACTACTTATTTCTCTTTTAGTGGTGCCCACTCTCGCCAAAAATATGGTTTACAGCCTTACTTCTGCCTTATTGGTCAAAATATGAGCAAATCTTAAGGCACCCCCCAGAAGGCGAATTACAGGCCTGCTGGGGCCCCTATACCACACCAGTAATCACTGCCATACCGGATGTAATTCTAAGACCTATGCAGTCAGATTTAGTAGGTTACATACTATTTTCTTGCCAAATTTCAGAATTATAGACCAACATTTACTACTCATTTGGGCTGATTTACATGTATTTTACACCATTTTAACAGCAATATTCGGGTTAAATAATTTGTGTTAAGACATGTAATGCTCCAAATGTGCCTAAAATGTCCTTATTTCTGATCAAAACATGTCTGAAATTCCATAAGTGCTCCAAATTGACCACAATATGATATACCTGAAATTACCCCTCATGAGGGGGGGGGGGGGGGGGGGGGGGGGCGCAGACCAGGTCCACACCCCGAAACTGAAATTCCAAATATGGCCTTCGAGTTTGTCAGACAAATGCAATTTAATTCTAAGGTGGAAACTGAGTTTCCTGTGAAAATCTGAGCCAGATCCAACCCATTTAAGGGGTGTTTTGAGCTGAATTTCAAGTTTATGGTACCCTCGCCACATGCACTCCCAATACATGTATTTTGAGCTTGGTATGTATTTCTTAATGAATACACTACTTATTTGTCTTTTAGTGGTGCCCACTCTCGCCAAAAATATGGTTTACAGCCTTACTTCTGCCTTATTGGTCAAAATATGAGCAAATCTTAAGGCACCCCCCAGAAGGCGAATTACAGGCCTGCTGGGGCCCCTATACCACACCAGTAATCACTGCTATACTGGATGTAATTTTAAGATCTATGCAGTCAGATTTAGTAGGTTACATACTATTTTCTTGCCAAATTTCAGAATTATAGACCAACATTTACTGCTGATTTGGGCTGATTTACATGTATTTTACACCATTTTAACAGCAATATTCGGGTTAAATAATTTGTGGTAAGACATGTAATGCTCCAAATGTGCCTAAAATGTCCTTATTTCTGATCAAAACATGTCTGAAATTCCATAAGTGCTCCAAATTGACCACAATATGATATACCTGAAATTACCCCTCATGAGGGGGGGGGGGGGGGGGGGCAGACCAGGTGCACACCCCGAAACTGAAATTCCAAATATGGCCTTCGAGTTTGTCAGACAAATGCAATTTAATTCTAAGGTGGAAACTGAGTTTCCTGTGAAAATCTGAGCCAGATCCAACCCATTTAAGGGGTGTTTTGAGCTGAATTTCAAGTTTATGGTACCCTCACTACATGCACTCCCAATACATGTATTTTGAGCTTGGTATGTATTTCTTAATGAATACACTACTTATTTCTCTTTTAGTGGTGCCCACTCTCGCCAAAAATATGGTTTACAGCCTTACTTCTGCCTTATTGGTCAAAATATGAGCAAATCTTAAGGCACCCCCAGAAGGCGAATTACAGGCCTGCTGGGGCCCCTATACCACACCAGTAATCACTGCTATACTGGATGTAATTCTAAGACCTATGCAGTCAGATTTAGTAGGTTACATACTATTTTCTTGCCAAATTTCAGAATTATAGACCAACATTTACTACTCATTTGGGCTGATTTACATGTATTTTACACCATTTTAACAGCAATATTCGGGTTAAATAATTTGTGTTAAGACATGTAATGCTCCAAATGTGCCTAAAATGTCCTTATTTCTGATCAAAACATGTCTGAAATTCCATAAGTGCTCCAAATTGACCACAATATGATATACCTGAAATTACCCCTCATGAGGGGGGCAGACCAGGTCCACACCTCGAAACTGAAATTCCAAATATGGCCTTCGAGTTTGTCAGACAAATGCAATTTAATTCTAAGGTGGAAACTGAGTTTCCTGTGAAAATCTGAGCCAGATCCAACCCATTTTAGGGGTGTTTTGAGCTGAATTTCAAGTTTATGGTACCCTCACTACATGCACTCCCAATACATGTATTTTGAGCTTTGTATGTATTTCTTAATGAATACACTACTTATTTCTCTTTTAGTGGTGCCCACTCTCGCCAAAAATATGGTTTACAGCCTTAATTCTGCCTTATTGGTCAAAATATGAGCAAATCTTAAGGCACCCCCCCAGAAGGCGAATTACAGGCCTGCTGGGGCCCCTATACCACACCAGTAATCACTGCCATACTGGATGTAATTCTAAGACCTATGCAGTCAGATTTAGTAGGTTACATACTATTTTCTTGCCAAATTTCAGAATTATAGACCAACATTTACTACTCATTTGGGCTGATTTACATGTATTTTACACCATTTTAACAGCAATATTCGGGTTAAATAATTTGTGTTAAGACATGAAATGCTCCAAATGTGCCAAAAATGTCCTTATTTCTGATCAAAACATGTCTGAAATTCAATAAGTGCTCCAAATTGACCACAATATGATATACCTGAAATTACCCCTCATGAGGGGGGCAGACCAGGTCTACACCCCGAAACTGAAATTCCAAATATGGCCTTCGAGTTTGTCAGACAAATGCAATTTAATTCTAAGGTGGAAACTGAGTTTCCTGTGAAAATCTGAGCCAGATCCAACCCATTTAAGGGGTGTTTTGAGCTGAATTTCAAGTTTATGGTACCCTCGCCACATGCACTCCCAATACATGTATTTTGAGCTTGGTATGTATTTCTTAATGAACAGACCAGGTCCACACCCCGAAACTGAAATTCCAAATATGGCCTTCGAGTTTGTCAGACAAATGCAATTTAATTCTAAGGTGGAAACTGAGTTTCCTGTGAAAATCTGAGCCAGATCCAATCCATTTAAGGGGTGTTTTGAGCTGAATTTCAAGTTTATGGTACCCTCACTACATACACTCCCAATACATGCATTTTGAGCTTGGTATGTATTTCTTAATGAATACACTGCTTATTTGTCTTTTAGTGGTGCCCACTCTCGCCAAAAATATGGTTTACAGCCTTACTTCTGCCTGATTGGTCAAAATAGGAGCAAATCTTAAGGCACCCCCCAGAAGGCGAATTACAGGCCTGCTGGGGCCCCTATACCACACCTGTAATCACTGCCATACTGGATGTAATTCTAAGACCTATGCAGTCAGATTTAGTAGGTTACATACTATTTTCTTGCCAAATTTCAGAATTATAGACCAACATTTACTACTCATTTGGGCTGATTTACATGTATTTTACACCATTTTAACAGCAATATTCAGGTTAAATAATTTGTGTTAAGACATGTAATGCTCCAAATGTGCCTAAAATGTCATTATTTCTGATCAAAACATGTCTGAAATTCCATAAGTGCTCCAAATTGACCACAATATGATATACCTGAAATTACCCCTCATGAGGGGGGCAGACCAGGTCCACACCCCGAAACTGAAATTCCAAATATGGCCTTCGAGTTTGTCAGACAAATGCAATTTAATTCTAAGGTAGAAACTGAGTTTCCTGTGAAAATCTGAGCCAGATCCAACCCATTTAAGGGGTGTTTTGAGCTGAATTTCAAGTTTATGGTACCCTCACTACATGCACTCCCAATACATGTATTTTGAGCTTGGTATGTATTTCTTAATGAATACACTACTTATTTGTCTTTTAGTGGTGCCCACTCTCGCCAAAAATATGGTTTACAGCCTTACTTCTGCCTTATTGGTCAAAATATGAGCAAATCTTAAGGCACCCCCCAGAAGGCGAATTACAGGCCTGCTGGGGCCCCTATACCACACCAGTAATCACTGCTATACTGGATGTAATTCTAAGACCTATGCAGTCAGATTTAGTAGGTTACATACTATTTTCTTGCCAAATTTCAGAATTATAGACCAACATTTACTGCTCATTTGGGCTGATTTACATGTATTTTACACCATTTTAACAGCAATATTCGGGTTAAATAATTTGTGTTAAGACATGTAATGCTCCAAATGTGCCTAAAATGTCCTTATTTCTGATCAAAACATGTCTGAAATTCCATAAGTGCTCCAAATTGACCACAATATGATATACCTGAAATTACCCCTCATGAGGGGGGGGGGGGGGGGGGGGCGCAGACCAGGTCCACACCCCGAAACTGAAATTCCAAATATGGCCTTCGAGTTTGTCAGACAAATGCAATTTAATTCTAAGGTGGAAACTGAGTTTCCTGTGAAAATCTGAGCCAGATCCAACCCATTTAAGGGGTGTTTTGAGCTGAATTTCAAGTTTATGGTACCCTCACTACATGCACTCCCAATACATGTATTTTGAGCTTGGTATGTATTTCTTAATGAATACACTACTTATTTCTCTTTTAGTGGTGCCCACTCTCGCCAAAAATATGGTTTACAGCCTTACTTCTGCCTTATTGGTCAAAATATGAGCAAATCTTAAGGCACCCCCCAGAAGGCGAATTACAGGCCTGCTGGGGCCCCTATACCACACCAGTAATCACTGCCATACCGGATGTAATTCTAAGACCTATGCAGTCAGATTTAGTAGGTTACATACTATTTTCTTGCCAAATTTCAGAATTATAGACCAACATTTACTACTCATTTGGGCTGATTTACATGTATTTTACACCATTTTAACAGCAATATTCAGGTTAAATAATTTGTGTTAAGACATGTAATGCTCCAAATGTGCCTAAAATGTCCTTATTTCTGATCAAAACATGTCTGAAATTCCATAAGTGCTCCAAATTGACCACAATATGATATACCTGAAATTACCCCTCATGAGGGGGGCAGACCAGGTCCACACCCCGAAACTGAAATTCCAAATATGGCCTTCGAGTTTGTCAGACAAATGCAATTTAATTCTAAGGTGGAAACTGAGTTTCCTGTGAAAATCTGAGCCAGATCCAACCCATTTAAGGGGTGTTTTGAGCTGAATTTCAAGTTTATGGTACCCTCACTACATGCACTCCCAATACATGTATTTTGAGCTTGGTATGTATTTCTTAATGAATACACTACTTATTTCTCTTTTAGTGGTGCCCACTCTCGCCAAAAATATGGTTTACAGCCTTACTTCTGCCTTATTGGTCAAAATATGAGCAAATCTTAAGGCACCCCCAGAAGGCGAATTACAGGCCTGCTGGGGCCCCTATACCACACCAGTAATCACTGCTATACTGGATGTAATTCTAAGACCTATGCAGTCAGATTTAGTAGGTTACATACTATTTTCTTGCCAAATTTCAGAATTATAGACCAACATTTACTACTCATTTGGGCTGATTTACATGTATTTTACACCATTTTAACAGCAATATTCAGGTTAAATAATTTGTGTTAAGACATGTAATGCTCCAAATGTGCCTAAAATGTCCTTATTTCTGATCAAAACATGTCTGAAATTCCATAAGTGCTCCAAATTGACCACAATATGATATACCTGAAATTACCCCTCATGAGGGGGGCAGACCAGGTCCACACCCCGAAACTGAAATTCCAAATATGGCCTTCGAGTTTGTCAGACAAATGCAATTTAATTCTAAGGTGGAAACTGAGTTTCCTGTGAAAATCTGAGCCAGATCCAACCCATTTAAGGGGTGTTTTGAGCTGAATTTCAAGTTTATGGTACCCTCACTACATGCACTCCCAATACATGTATTTTGAGCTTGGTATGTATTTCTTAATGAATACACTACTTATTTCTCTTTTAGTGGTGCCCACTCTCGCCAAAAATATGGTTTACAGCCTTACTTCTGCCTTATTGGTCAAAATATGAGCAAATCTTAAGGCACCCCCAGAAGGCGAATTACAGGCCTGCTGGGGCCCCTATACCACACCAGTAATCACTGCTATACTGGATGTAATTCTAAGACCTATGCAGTCAGATTTAGTAGGTTACATACTATTTTCTTGCCAAATTTCAGAATTATAGACCAACATTTACTACTCATTTGGGCTGATTTACATGTATTTTACACCATTTTAACAGCAATATTCAGGTTAAATAATTTGTGTTAAGACATGTAATGCTCCAAATGTGCCTAAAATGTCCTTATTTCTGATCAAAACATGTCTGAAATTCCATAAGTGCTCCAAATTGACCACAATATGATATACCTGAAAGTACCCCTCATGAGGGGGGCAGACCAGGTCTACACCCCGAAACTGAAATTCCAAATATGGCCTTCGAGTTTGTCAGACAAATGCAATTTAATTCTAAGGTGGAAACTGAGTTTCCTGTGAAAATCTGAGCCAGATCCAACCCATTTAAGGGGTGTTTTGAGCTGAATTTCAAGTTTATGGTACCCTCACTACATGCACTCCCAATACATGTATTTTGAGCTTGGTATGTATTTCTTAATGAATACACTACTTATTTCTCTTTTAGTGGTGCCCACTCTCGCCAAAAATATGGTTTACAGCCTTACTTCTGCCTTATTGGTCAAAATATGAGCAAATCTTAAGGCACCCCCAGAAGGCGAATTACAGGCCTGCTGGGGCCCCTATACCACACCAGTAATCACTGCTATACTGGATGTAATTCTAAGACCTATGCAGTCAGATTTAGTAGGTTACATACTATTTTCTTGCCAAATTTCAGAATTATAGACCAACATTTACTACTCATTTGGGCTGATTTACATGTATTTTACACCATTTTAACAGCAATATTCAGGTTAAATAATTTGTGTTAAGACATGTAATGCTCCAAATGTGCCTAAAATGTCCTTATTTCTGATCAAAACATGTCTGAAATTCCATAAGTGCTCCAAATTGACCACAATATGATATACCTGAAATTACCCCTCATGAGGGGGGCAGACCAGGTCCACACCCCGAAAATGAAATTCCAAATATGGCCTTCGAGTTTGTCAGACAAATGCAATTTAATTCTAAGGTGGAAACTGAGTTTCCTGTGAAAATCTGAGCCAGATCCAACCCATTTAAGGGGTGTTTTGAGCTGAATTTCAAGTTTATGGTACCCTCACTACATGCACTCCCAATACATGTATTTTGAGCTTGGTATGTATTTCTTAATGAATACACTACTTATTTCTCTTTTAGTGGTGCCCACTCTCGCCAAAAATATGGTTTACAGCCTTACTTCTGCCTTATTGGTCAAAATATGAGCAAATCTTAAGGCACCCCCAGAAGGCGAATTACAGGCCTGCTGGGGCCCCTATACCACACCAGTAATCACTGCTATACTGGATGTAATTCTAAGACCTATGCAGTCAGATTTAGTAGGTTACATACTATTTTCTTGCCAAATTTCAGAATTATAGACCAACATTTACTACTCATTTGGGCTGATTTACATGTATTTTACACCATTTTAACAGCAATATTCAGGTTAAATAATTTGTGTTAAGACATGTAATGCTCCAAATGTGCCTAAAATGTCCTTATTTCTGATCAAAACATGTCTGAAATTCCATAAGTGCTCCAAATTGACCACAATATGATATACCTGAAATTACCCCTCATGAGGGGGGCAGACCAGGTCCACACCCCGAAACTGAAATTCCAAATATGGCCTTCGAGTTTGTCAGACAAATGCAATTTAATTCTAAGGTGGAAACTGAGTTTCCTGTGAAAATCTGAGCCAGATCCAACCCATTTAAGGGGTGTTTTGAGCTGAATTTCAAGTTTATGGTACCCTCACTACATGCACTCCCAATACATGTATTTTGAGCTTGGTATGTATTTCTTAATGAATACACTACTTATTTCTCTTTTAGTGGTGCCCACTCTCGCCAAAAATATGGTTTACAGCCTTACTTCTGCCTTATTGGTCAAAATATGAGCAAATCTTAAGGCACCCCCAGAAGGCGAATTACAGGCCTGCTGGGGCCCCTATACCACACCAGTAATCACTGCTATACTGGATGTAATTCTAAGACCTATGCAGTCAGATTTAGTAGGTTACATACTATTTTCTTGCCAAATTTCAGAATTATAGACCAACATTTACTACTCATTTGGGCTGATTTACATGTATTTTACACCATTTTAACAGCAATATTCAGGTTAAATAATTTGTGTTAAGACATGTAATGCTCCAAATGTGCCTAAAATGTCCTTATTTCTGATCAAAACATGTCTGAAATTCCATAAGTGCTCCAAATTGACCACAATATGATATACCTGAAAGTACCCCTCATGAGGGGGGCAGACCAGGTCTACACCCCGAAACTGAAATTCCAAATATGGCCTTCGAGTTTGTCAGACAAATGCAATTTAATTCTAAGGTGGAAACTGAGTTTCCTGTGAAAATCTGAGCCAGATCCAACCCATTTAAGGGGTGTTTTGAGCTGAATTTCAAGTTTATGGTACCCTCACTACATGCACTCCCAATACATGTATTTTGAGCTTGGTATGTATTTCTTAATGAATACACTACTTATTTCTCTTTTAGTGGTGCCCACTCTCGCCAAAAATATGGTTTACAGCCTTACTTCTGCCTTATTGGTCAAAATATGAGCAAATCTTAAGGCACCCCCAGAAGGCGAATTACAGGCCTGCTGGGGCCCCTATACCACACCAGTAATCACTGCTATACTGGATGTAATTCTAAGACCTATGCAGTCAGATTTAGTAGGTTACATACTATTTTCTTGCCAAATTTCAGAATTATAGACCAACATTTACTACTCATTTGGGCTGATTTACATGTATTTTACACCATTTTAACAGCAATATTCAGGTTAAATAATTTGTGTTAAGACATGTAATGCTCCAAATGTGCCTAAAATGTCCTTATTTCTGATCAAAACATGTCTGAAATTCCATAAGTGCTCCAAATTGACCACAATATGATATACCTGAAATTACCCCTCATGAGGGGGGCAGACCAGGTCCACACCCCGAAAATGAAATTCCAAATATGGCCTTCGAGTTTGTCAGACAAATGCAATTTAATTCTAAGGTGGAAACTGAGTTTCCTGTGAAAATCTGAGCCAGATCCAACCCATTTAAGGGGTGTTTTGAGCTGAATTTCAAGTTTATGGTACCCTCACTACATGCACTCCCAATACATGTATTTTGAGCTTGGTATGTATTTCTTAATGAATACACTACTTATTTCTCTTTTAGTGGTGCCCACTCTCGCCAAAAATATGGTTTACAGCCTTACTTCTGCCTTATTGGTCAAAATATGAGCAAATCTTAAGGCACCCCCAGAAGGCGAATTACAGGCCTGCTGGGGCCCCTATACCACACCAGTAATCACTGCTATACTGGATGTAATTCTAAGACCTATGCAGTCAGATTTAGTAGGTTACATACTATTTTCTTGCCAAATTTCAGAATTATAGACCAACATTTACTACTCATTTGGGCTGATTTACATGTATTTTACACCATTTTAACAGCAATATTCAGGTTAAATAATTTGTGTTAAGACATGTAATGCTCCAAATGTGCCTAAAATGTCCTTATTTCTGATCAAAACATGTCTGAAATTCCATAAGTGCTCCAAATTGACCACAATATGATATACCTGAAATTACCCCTCATGAGGGGGGCAGACCAGGTCCACACCCCGAAACTGAAATTCCAAATATGGCCTTCGAGTTTGTCAGACAAATGCAATTTAATTCTAAGGTGGAAACTGAGTTTCCTGTGAAAATCTGAGCCAGATCCAACCCATTTAAGGGGTGTTTTGAGCTGAATTTCAAGTTTATGGTACCCTCACTACATGCACTCCCAATACATGTATTTTGAGCTTGGTATGTATTTCTTAATGAATACACTACTTATTTCTCTTTTAGTGGTGCCCACTCTCGCCAAAAATATGGTTTACAGCCTTACTTCTGCCTTATTGGTCAAAATATGAGCAAATCTTAAGGCACCCCCAGAAGGCGAATTACAGGCCTGCTGGGGCCCCTATACCACACCAGTAATCACTGCTATACTGGATGTAATTCTAAGACCTATGCAGTCAGATTTAGTAGGTTACATACTATTTTCTTGCCAAATTTCAGAATTATAGACCAACATTTACTACTCATTTGGGCTGATTTACATGTATTTTACACCATTTTAACAGCAATATTCAGGTTAAATAATTTGTGTTAAGACATGTAATGCTCCAAATGTGCCTAAAATGTCCTTATTTCTGATCAAAACATGTCTGAAATTCCATAAGTGCTCCAAATTGACCACAATATGATATACCTGAAAGTACCCCTCATGAGGGGGGCAGACCAGGTCTACACCCCGAAACTGAAATTCCAAATATGGCCTTCGAGTTTGTCAGACAAATGCAATTTAATTCTAAGGTGGAAACTGAGTTTCCTGTGAAAATCTGAGCCAGATCCAACCCATTTAAGGGGTGTTTTGAGCTGAATTTCAAGTTTATGGTACCCTCACTACATGCACTCCCAATACATGTATTTTGAGCTTGGTATGTATTTCTTAATGAATACACTACTTATTTCTCTTTTAGTGGTGCCCACTCTCGCCAAAAATATGGTTTACAGCCTTACTTCTGCCTTATTGGTCAAAATATGAGCAAATCTTAAGGCACCCCCAGAAGGCGAATTACAGGCCTGCTGGGGCCCCTATACCACACCAGTAATCACTGCTATACTGGATGTAATTCTAAGACCTATGCAGTCAGATTTAGTAGGTTACATACTATTTTCTTGCCAAATTTCAGAATTATAGACCAACATTTACTACTCATTTTGGCTGATTTACATGTATTTTACACCATTTTAACAGCAATATTCAGGTTAAATAATTTGTGTTAAGACATGTAATGCTCCAAATGTGCCTAAAATGTCCTTATTTCTGATCAAAACATGTCTGAAATTCCATAAGTGCTCCAAATTGACCACAATATGATATACCTGAAATTACCCCTCATGAGGGGGGCAGACCAGGTCCACACCCCAAAAATGAAATTCCAAATATGGCCTTCGAGTTTGTCAGACAAATGCAATTTAATTCTAAGGTGGAAACTGAGTTTCCTGTGAAAATCTGAGCCAGATCCAACCCATTTAAGGGGTGTTTTGAGCTGAATTTCAAGTTTATGGTACCCTCACTACATGCACTCCCAATACATGTATTTTGAGCTTGGTATGTATTTCTTAATGAATACACTACTTATTTCTCTTTTAGTGGTGCCCACTCTCGCCAAAAATATGGTTTACAGCCTTACTTCTGCCTTATTGGTCAAAATATGAGCAAATCTTAAGGCACCCCCAGAAGGCGAATTACAGGCCTGCTGGGGCCCCTATACCACACCAGTAATCACTGCTATACTGGATGTAATTCTAAGACCTATGCAGTCAGATTTAGTAGGTTACATACTATTTTCTTGCCAAATTTCAGAATTATAGACCAACATTTACTACTCATTTGGGCTGATTTACATGTATTTTACACCATTTTAACAGCAATATTCAGGTTAAATAATTTGTGTTAAGACATGTAATGCTCCAAATGTGCCTAAAATGTCCTTATTTCTGATCAAAACATGTCTGAAATTCCATAGGTGCTCCAAATTTACCACAATATGATATACCTGAAATTACCCCTCATGAGGGGGGGGCAGACCAGGTCCACACCCCGAAACTGAAATTCCAAATATGGCCTTCGAGTTTGTCAGACAAATGCAATTTAATTCTAAGGTGGAAACTGAGTTTCCTGTGAAAATCTGAGCCAGATCCAACCCATTTAAGGGGTGTTTTGAGCTGAATTTCAAGTTTATGGTACCCTCACTACATACACTCCCAATACATGCATTTTGAGCTTGGTATGTATTTCTTAATGAATACACTGCTTATTTGTCTTTTAGTGGTGCCCACTCTCGCCAAAAATATGGTTTACAGCCTTACTTCTGCCTGATTGGTCAAAATAGGAGCAAATCTTAAGGCACCCCCCAGAAGGCGAATTACAGGCCTGCTGGGGCCCCTATACCACACCAGTAATCACTGCCATACTGGATGTAATTCTAAGACCTATGCAGTCAGATTTAGTAGGTTACATACTATTTTCTTGCCAAATTTCAGAATTATAGACCAACATTTACTACTCATTTCGGCTGATTTACATGTATTTTACACCATTTTAACAGCAATATTCAGGTTAAATAATTTGTGTTAAGACATGTAATGCTCCAAATGTGCCTAAAATGTCATTATTTCTGATCAAAACATGTCTGAAATTCCATAAGTGCTCCAAATTGACCACAATATGATATACCTGAAATTACCCCTCATGAGGGGGGCAGACCAGGTCCACACCCCGAAACTGAAATTCCAAATATGGCCTTCGAGTTTGTCAGACAAATGCAATTTAATTCTAAGGTAGAAACTGAGTTTCCTGTGAAAATCTGAGCCAGATCCAACCCATTTAAGGGGTGTTTTGAGCTGAATTTCAAGTTTATGGTACCCTCACTACATGCACTCCCAATACATGTATTTTGAGCTTGGTATGTATTTCTTAATGAATACACTACTTATTTCTCTTTTAGTGGTGCCCACTCTCGCCAAAAATATGGTTTACAGCCTCACTTCTGCCTTATTGGTCAAAATATGAGCAAATCTTAAGGCACCCCCAGAAGGCGAATTACAGGCCTGCTGGGGCCCCTATACCACACCAGTAATCACTGCTATACTGGATGTAATTCTAAGACCTATGCAGTCAGATTTAGTAGGTTACATACTATTTTCTTGCCAAATTTCAGAATTATAGACCAACATTTACTACTCATTTGGGCTGATTTACATGTATTTTACACCATTTTAACAGCAATATTCAGGTTAAATAATTTGTGTTAAGACATGTAATGCTCCAAATGTGCCTAAAATGTCCTTATTTCTGATCAAAACATGTCTGAAATTCCATAAGTGCTCCAAATTGACCACAATATGATATACCTGAAATTACCCCTCATGAGGGGGGCAGACCAGGTCCACACCCCGAAAATGAAATTCCAAATATGGCCTTCGAGTTTGTCAGACAAATGCAATTTAATTCTAAGGTGGAAACTGAGTTTCCTGTGAAAATCTGAGCCAGATCCAACCCATTTAAGGGGTGTTTTGAGCTGAATTTCAAGTTTATGGTACCCTCACTACATGCACTCCCAATACATGTATTTTGAGCTTGGTATGTATTTCTTAATGAATACACTACTTATTTCTCTTTTAGTGGTGCCCACTCTCGCCAAAAATATGGTTTACAGCCTTACTTCTGCCTTATTGGTCAAAATATGAGCAAATCTTAAGGCACCCCCAGAAGGCGAATTACAGGCCTGCTGGGGCCCCTATACCACACCAGTAATCACTGCTATACTGGATGTAATTCTAAGACCTATGTAGTCAGATTTAGTAGGTTACATACTATTTTCTTGCCAAATTTCAGAATTATAGACCAACATTTACTACTCATTTGGGCTGATTTACATGTATTTTACACCATTTTAACAGCAATATTCAGGTTAAATAATTTGTGTTAAGACATGTAATGCTCCAAATGTGCCTAAAATGTCCTTATTTCTGATCAAAACATGTCTGAAATTCCATAGGTGCTCCAAATTTACCACAATATGATATACCTGAAATTACCCCTCATGAGGGGGGGGCAGACCAGGTCCACACCCCGAAACTGAAATTCCAAATATGGCCTTCGAGTTTGTCAGACAAATGCAATTTAATTCTAAGGTGGAAACTGAGTTTCCTGTGAAAATCTGAGCCAGATCCAACCCATTTAAGGGGTGTTTTGAGCTGAATTTCAAGTTTATGGTACCCTCACTACATGCACTCCCAATACATGCATTTTGAGCTTGGTATGTATTTCTTAATGAATACACTACTTATTTGTCTTTTAGTGGTGCCCACTCTCGCCAAAAATATGGTTTACAGCCTTACTTCTGCCTGGTTGGTCAAAATAGGAGCAAATCTTAAGGCACCCCCCCCAGGCGAATTACAGGCCTGCTGGGGCCCCTATACCACACCAGTAATCACTGCCATACTGGATGTAATTCTAAGACCTATGCAGTCAGATTTAGTAGGTTACATACTATTTTCTTGCCAAATTTCAGAATTATAGACCAACATTTACTACTCATTTGGGCTGATTTACATGTATTTTACACCATTTTAACAGCAATATTCAGGTTAAATAATTTGTGTTAAGACATGTAATGCTCCAAATGTGCCTAAAATGTCCTTATTTCTGATCAAAACATGTCTGAAATTCCATAAGTGCTCCAAATTGACCACAATATGATATACCTGAAATTACCCCTCATGAGGGGGGCAGACCAGGTCCACACCCCGAAACTGAAATTCCAAATATGGCCTTCGAGTTTGTCAGACAAATGCAATTTAATTCTAAGGTGGAAACTGAGTTTCCTGTGAAAATCTGAGCCAGATCCAACCCATTTAAGGGGTGTTTTGAGCTGAATTTCAAGTTTATGGTACCCTCGCCACATGCACTCCCAATACATGTATTTTGAGCTTGGTATGTATTTCTTAATGAATACACTACTTATTTGTCTTTTAGTGGTGCCCACTCTCGCCAAAAATATTGTTTACAGCCTTACTTCTGCCTTATTGGTCAAAATATGAGCAAATCTTAAGGCACCCCCCAGAAGGCGAATTACAGGCCTGCTGGGGCCCCTATACCACACCAGTAATCACTGCTATACTGGATGTAATTCTAAGACCTATGCAGTCAGATTTAGTAGGTTACATACTATTTTCTTGCCAAATTTCAGAATTATAGACCAACATTTACTACTCATTTGGGCTGATTTACATGTATTTTACACCATTTTAACAGCAATATTCGGGTTAAATAATTTGTGTTAAGACATGTAATGCTCCAAATGTGCCTAAAATGTCCTTATTTCTGATCAAAACATGTCTGAAATTCCATAAGTGCTCCAAATTGACCACAATATGATATACCTGAAATTACCCCTCATGAGGGGGGGGGGGGGGGGGGGAGGGAGGCGCAGACCAGGTCCACACCCCGAAACTGAAATTCCAAATATGGCCTTCGAGTTTGTCAGACAAATGCAATTTAATTCTAAGGTGGAAACTGAGTTTCCTGTGAAAATCTGAGCCAGATCCAACCCATTTAAGGGGTGTTTTGAGCTGAATTTCATTTTTTTGGTACCCTCGCCACATGCACTCCCAATACATGTATTTTGAGCTTGGTATGTATTTCTTAATGAATACACTACTTATTTGTCTTTTAGTGGTGCCCACTCTCGCCAAAAAATATGGTTTACAGCCTTACTTCTGCCTTATTGGTCAAAATATGAGCAAATCTTAAGGCACCCCCCAGAAGGCGAATTACAGGCCTGCTGGGGCCCCTATACCACACCAGTAATCACTGCTATACTGGATGTAATTTTAAGATCTATGCAGTCAGATTTAGTAGGTTACATACTATTTTCTTGCCAAATTTCAGAATTATAGACCAACATTTACTGCTCATTTGGGCTGATTTACATGTATTTTATACCATTTTAACAGCAATATTCGGGTTAAATAATTTGTGTTAAGACATGTAATGCTCCAAATGTGCCTAAAATGTCCTTATTTCTGATCAAAACATGTCTGAAATTCCATAAGTGCTCCAAATTGACCACAATATGATATACCTGAAATTACCCCTCATGAGGGGGGGGGGGGGGGGGGGGGGCAGACCAGGTCCACACCCCGAAACTGAAATTCCAAATATGGCCTTCGAGTTTGTCAGACAAATGCAATTTAATTCTAAGGTGGAAACTGAGTTTCCTGTGAAAATCTGAGCCAGATCCAACCCATTTAAGGGGTGTTTTGAGCTGAATTTCAAGTTTATGGTACCCTCACTACATGCACTCCCAATACATGTATTTTGAGCTTGGTATGTATTTCTTAATGAATACACTACTTATTTCTCTTTTAGTGGTGCCCACTCTCGCCAAAAATATGGTTTACAGCCTTACTTCTGCCTTATTGGTCAAAATATGAGCAAATCTTAAGGCACCCCCAGAAGGCGAATTACAGGCCTGCTGGGGCCCCTATACCACACCAGTAATCACTGCTATACTGGATGTAATTCTAAGACCTATGCAGTCAGATTTAGTAGGTTACATACTATTTTCTTGCCAAATTTCAGAATTATAGACCAACATTTACTACTCATTTGGGCTGATTTACATGTATTTTACACCATTTTAACAGCAATATTCAGGTTAAATAATTTGTGTTAAGACATGTAATGCTCCAAATGTGCCTAAAATGTCCTTATTTCTGATCAAAACATGTCTGAAATTCCATAAGTGCTCCAAATTGACCACAATATGATATACCTGAAATTACCCCTCATGAGGGGGGCAGACCAGGTCCACACCCCGAAACTGAAATTCCAAATATGGCCTTCGAGTTTGTCAGACAAATGCAATTTAATTCTAAGATGGAAACTGAGTTTCCTGTGAAAATCTGAGCCAGATCCAACCCATTTAAGGGGTGTTTTGAGCTGAATTTCAAGTTTATGGTACCCTCACTACATGCACTCCCAATACATGTATTTTGAGCTTTGTATGTATTTCTTAATGAATACACTACTTATTTCTCTTTTAGTGGTGCCCACTCTCGCCAAAAATATGGTTTACAGCCTTAATTCTGCCTTATTGGTCAAAATATGAGCAAATCTTAAGGCACCCCCCAGAAGGCGAATTACAGGCCTGCTGGGGCCCCTATACCACACCAGTAATCACTGCCATACTGGATGTAATTCTAAGACCTATGCAGTCAGATTTAGTAGGTTACATACTATTTTCTTGCCAAATTTCAGAATTATAGACCAACATTTACTACTCATTTGGGCTGATTTACATGTATTTTACACCATTTTAACAGCAATATTCGGGTTAAATAATTTGTGTTAAGACATGAAATGCTCCAGATGTGCCAAAAATGTCCTTATTTCTGATCAAAACATGTCTGAAATTCAATAAGTGCTCCAAATTGACCACAATATGATATACCTGAAATTACCCCTCATGAGGGGGGCAGACCAGGTCTACACCCCGAAACTGAAATTCCAAATATGGCCTTCGAGTTTGTCAGACAAATGCAATTTAATTCTAAGGTGGAAACTGAGTTTCCTGTGAAAATCTGAGCCAGATCCAACCCATTTAAGGGGTGTTTTGAGCTGAATTTCAAGTTTATGGTACCCTCGCCACATGCACTCCCAATACATGTATTTTGAGCTTGGTATGTATTTCTTAATGAATACACTACTTATTTGTCTTTTAGTGGTGCCCACTCTCGCCAAAAATATGGTTTACAGCCTTACTTCTGCCTTATTGGTCAAAATATGAGCAAATCTTAAGGCACCCCCCAGAAGGCGAATTACAGGCCTGCTGGGGCCCCTATACCACACCAGCAATCACTGCTATACTGGATGTAATTCTAAGATCTATGCAGTCAGATTTAGTAGGTTACATACTATTTTCTTGCCAAATTTCAGAATTATAGACCAACATTTACTACTCATTTGGGCTGATTTACATGTATTTTACACCATTTTAACAGCAATATTCAGGTTAAATAATTTGTGTTAAGACATGTAATGCTCCAAATGTGCCTAAAATGTCCTTATTTCTGATCAAAACATATCTGAAATTCCATAAGTGCTCCAAATTGACCACAATATGATATACCTGAAATTACCCCTCATGAGGGGGGGGGCAGACCAGGTCCACACCCCGAAACTGAAATTCCAAATATGGCCTTCGAGTTTGTCAGACAAATGCAATTTAATTCTAAGGTGGAAACTGAGTTTCCTGTGAAAATGTGAGCCAGATCCAACCCATTTAAGGGGTGTTTTGAGCTGAATTTCAAGTTTATGGTACCCTCACTACATGCACTCCCAATACATGTATTTTGAGCTTGGTATGTATTTCTTAATGAATACACTACTTATTTGTCTTTTAGTGGTGCCCACTCTCGCCAAAAATATGGTTTACAGCCTTACTTCTGCCTTATTGGTCAAAATATGAGCAAATCTTAAGGCACCCCCCAGAAGGCGAATTACAGGCCTGCTGGGGCCCCTATACCACACCAGTAATCACTGCTATACTGGATGTAATTCTAAGACCTATGCAGTCAGATTTAGTAGGTTACATACTATTTTCTTGCCAAATTTCAGAATTATAGACCAACATTTACTACTCATTTGGGCTGATTTACATGTATTTTACACCATTTTAACAGCAATATTCAGGTTAAATAATTTGTGTTAAGACATGTAATGCTCCAAATGTGCCTAAAATGTCCTTATTTCTGATCAAAACATGTCTGAAATTCCATAGGTGCTCCAAATTGACCACAATATGATATACCTGAAATTACCCCTCATGAGGGGGGGCAGACCAGGTCCACACCCCGAAACTGAAATTCCAAATATGGCCTTCGAGTTTGTCAGACAAATGCAATTTAATTCTAAGGTGGAAACTGAGTTTCCTGTGAAAATCTGAGCCAGATCCAACCCATTTAAGGGGTGTTTTGAGCTGAATTTCAAGTTTATGGTACCCTCACTACATGCACTCCCAATACATGCATTTTGAGCTTGGTATGTATTTCTTAATGAATACACTACTTATTTCTCTTTTAGTGGTGCCCACTCTCGCCAAAAATATGGTTTACAGCCTTACTTCTGCCTGATTGGTCAAAATATGAGCAAATCTTAAGGCACCCCCCAGAAGGCGAATTACAGGCCTGCTGGGGCCCCTATACCACACCAGTAATCACTGCCATACTGGATGTAATTCTAAGACCTATGCAGTCAGATTTAGTAGGTTACATACTATTTTCTTGCCAAATTTCAGAATTATAGACCAACATTTACTACTCATTTGGGCTGATTTACATGTATTTTACACCATTTTAACAGCAATATTCAGGTTAAATAATTTGTGTTAAGACATGTAATGCTCCAAATGTGCCTAAAATGTCCTTATTTCTGATCAAAACATGTCTGAAATTCCATAAGTGCTCCAAATTGACCACAATATGATATACCTGAAATTACCCCTCATGACGGGGGCAGACCAGGTCCACACCCCGAAACTGAAATTCCAAATATGGCCTTCGAGTTTGTCAGACAAATGCAATTTAATTCTAAGGTGGAAACTGAGTTTCCTGTGAAAATCTGAGCCAGATCCAACCCATTTAAGGGGTGTTTTGAGCTGAATTTCAAGTTTATGGTACCCTCGCCACATGCACTCCCAATACATGTATTTTGAGCTTGGTATGTATTTCTTAATGAATACACTACTTATTTGTCTTTTAGTGGTGCCCACTCTCGCCAAAAATATTGTTTACAGCCTTACTTCTGCCTTATTGGTCAAAATATGAGCAAATCTTAAGGCACCCCCCAGAAGGCGAATTACAGGCCTGCTGGGGCCCCTATACCACACCAGTAATCACTGCTATACTGGATGTAATTCTAAGACCTATGCAGTCAGATTTAGTAGGTTACAGACTATTTTCTTGCCAAATTTCAGAATTATAGACCAACATTTACTGCTCATTTGGGCTGATTTACATGTATTTTACACCATTTTAACAGCAATATTCGGGTTAAATAATTTGTGTTCAGACATGTAATGCTCCAAATGTGCCTAAAATGTCCTCATTTCTGATCAAAACATGTCTGAAATTCCATAAGTGCTCCAAATTGACCACAATATGATATACCTGAAATTACCCCTCATGAGGGGGGCAGACCAGGTCCACACCCCGAAACTGAAATTCCAAATATGGCCTTCGAGTTTGTCAGACAAATGCAATTTAATTCTAAGGTGGAAACTGAGTTTCCTGTGAAAATCTGAGCCAGATCCAACCCATTTAAGGGGTGTTTTGAGCTGAATTTCAAGTTTATGGTACCCTCGCTACATGCACTCCCAATACATGTATTTTGAGCTTGGTATGTATTTCTTAATGAATACACTACTTATTTGTCTTTTAGTGGTGCCCACTCTCGCCAAAAATATGGTTTACAGCCTTACTTCTGCCTTATTGGTCAAAATATGAGCAAATCTTAAGGCACCCCCCAGAAGGCGAATTACAGGCCTGCTGGGGCCCCTATACCACACCAGTAATCACTGCTATACTGGACGTAATTCTAAGACCTATGCAGTCAGATTTAGTAGGTTACATACTATTTTCTTGCCAAATTTCAGAATTATAGACCAACATTTACTACTCATTTGGGCTGATTTACATGTATTTTACACCATTTTAACAGCAATATTCGGGTTAAATAATTTGTGTTAAGACATGTAATGCTCCAAATGTGCCTAAAATGTCCTTATTTCTGATCAAAACATGTCTGAAATTCCATAAGTGCTCCAAATTGACCACAATATGATATACCTGAAATTACCCCTCATGAGGGGGGTAGACCAGGTCTACACCCCGAAACTGAAATTCCAAATATGGCCTTCGAGTTTGTCAGACAAATGCAATTTAATTCTAAGGTGGAAACTGAGTTTCCTGTGAAAATCTGAGCCAGATCCAACCCATTTAAGGGGTGTTTTGAGCTGAATTTCAAGTTTATGGTACCCTCACTACATGCACTCCCAATACATGTATTTTGAGCTTGGTATGTATTTCTTAATGAATACACTACTTATTTCTCTTTTAGTGGTGCCCACTCTCGCCAAAAATATGGTTTACAGCCTTACTTCTGCCTTATTGGTCAAAATATGAGCAAATCTTAAGGCACCCCCAGAAGGCGAATTACAGGCCTGCTGGGGCCCCTATACCACACCAGTAATCACTGCTATACTGGATGTAATTCTAAGACCTATGCAGTCAGATTTAGTAGGTTACATACTATTTTCTTGCCAAATTTCAGAATTATAGACCAACATTTACTACTCATTTGGGCTGATTTACATGTATTTTACACCATTTTAACAGCAATATTCAGGTTAAATAATTTGTGTTAAGACATGTAATGCTCCAAATGTGCCTAAAATGTCCTTATTTCTGATCAAAACATGTCTGAAATTCCATAAGTGCTCCAAATTGACCACAATATGATATACCTGAAATTACCCCTCATGAGGGGGGCAGACCAGGTCCACACCCCGAAACTGAAATTCCAAATATGGCCTTCGAGTTTGTCAGACAAATGCAATTTAATTCTAAGATGGAAACTGAGTTTCCTGTGAAAATCTGAGCCAGATCCAACCCATTTAAGGGGTGTTTTGAGCTGAATTTCAAGTTTATGGTACCCTCACTACATGCACTCCCAATACATGTATTTTGAGCTTTGTATGTATTTCTTAATGAATACACTACTTATTTCTCTTTTAGTGGTGCCCACTCTCGCCAAAAATATGGTTTACAGCCTTAATTCTGCCTTATTGGTCAAAATATGAGCAAATCTTAAGGCACCCCCCAGAAGGCGAATTACAGGCCTGCTGGGGCCCCTATACCACACCAGTAATCACTGCCATACTGGATGTAATTCTAAGACCTATGCAGTCAGATTTAGTAGGTTACATACTATTTTCTTGCCAAATTTCAGAATTATAGACCAACATTTACTACTCATTTGGGCTGATTTACATGTATTTTACACCATTTTAACAGCAATATTCGGGTTAAATAATTTGTGTTAAGACATGAAATGCTCCAAATGTGCCAAAAATGTCCTTATTTCTGATCAAAACATGTCTGAAATTCAATAAGTGCTCCAAATTGACCACAATATGATATACCTGAAATTACCCCTCATGAGGGGGGCAGACCAGGTCCACACCCCGAAACTGAAATTCCAAATATGGCCTTCGAGTTTGTCAGACAAATGCAATTTAATTCTAAGGTGGAAACTGAGTTTCCTGTGAAAATCTGAGCCAGATCCAACCCATTTAAGGGGTGTTTTGAGCTGAATTTCAAGTTTATGGTACCCTCGCTACATGCACTCCCAATACATGTATTTTGAGCTTGGTATGTATTTCTTAATGAATACACTACTTATTTGTCTTTTAGTGGTGCCCACTCTCGCCAAAAATATGGTTTACAGCCTTACTTCTGCCTTATTGGTCAAAATATGAGCAAATCTTAAGGCACCCCCCAGAAGGCGAATTACAGGCCTGCTGGGGCCCCTATACCACACCAGTAATCACTGCTATACTGGACGTAATTCTAAGACCTATGCAGTCAGATTTAGTAGGTTACATACTATTTTCTTGCCAAATTTCAGAATTATAGACCAACATTTACTACTCATTTGGGCTGATTTACATGTATTTTACACCATTTTAACAGCAATATTCGGGTTAAATAATTTGTGTTAAGACATGTAATGCTCCAAATGTGCCTAAAATGTCCTTATTTCTGATCAAAACATGTCTGAAATTCCATAAGTGCTCCAAATTGACCACAATATGATATACCTGAAATTACCCCTCATGAGGGGGGTAGACCAGGTCTACACCCCGAAACTGAAATTCCAAATATGGCCTTCGAGTTTGTCAGACAAATGCAATTTAATTCTAAGGTGGAAACTGAGTTTCCTGTGAAAATCTGAGCCAGATCCAACCCATTTAAGGGGTGTTTTGAGCTGAATTTCAAGTTTATGGTACCCTCACTACATGCACTCCCAATACATGTATTTTGAGCTTGGTATGTATTTCTTAATGAATACACTACTTATTTCTCTTTTAGTGGTGCCCACTCTCGCCAAAAATATGGTTTACAGCCTTACTTCTGCCTTATTGGTCAAAATATGAGCAAATCTTAAGGCACCCCCAGAAGGCGAATTACAGGCCTGCTGGGGCCCCTATACCACACCAGTAATCACTGCTATACTGGATGTAATTCTAAGACCTATGCAGTCAGATTTAGTAGGTTACATACTATTTTCTTGCCAAATTTCAGAATTATAGACCAACATTTACTACTCATTTGGGCTGATTTACATGTATTTTACACCATTTTAACAGCAATATTCAGGTTAAATAATTTGTGTTAAGACATGTAATGCTCCAAATGTGCCTAAAATGTCCTTATTTCTGATCAAAACATGTCTGAAATTCCATAAGTGCTCCAAATTGACCACAATATGATATACCTGAAATTACCCCTCATGAGGGGGGCAGACCAGGTCCACACCCCGAAACTGAAATTCCAAATATGGCCTTCGAGTTTGTCAGACAAATGCAATTTAATTCTAAGATGGAAACTGAGTTTCCTGTGAAAATCTGAGCCAGATCCAACCCATTTAAGGGGTGTTTTGAGCTGAATTTCAAGTTTATGGTACCCTCACTACATGCACTCCCAATACATGTATTTTGAGCTTTGTATGTATTTCTTAATGAATACACTACTTATTTCTCTTTTAGTGGTGCCCACTCTCGCCAAAAATATGGTTTACAGCCTTAATTCTGCCTTATTGGTCAAAATATGAGCAAATCTTAAGGCACCCCCCAGAAGGCGAATTACAGGCCTGCTGGGGCCCCTATACCACACCAGTAATCACTGCCATACTGGATGTAATTCTAAGACCTATGCAGTCAGATTTAGTAGGTTACATACTATTTTCTTGCCAAATTTCAGAATTATAGACCAACATTTACTACTCATTTGGGCTGATTTACATGTATTTTACACCATTTTAACAGCAATATTCGGGTTAAATAATTTGTGTTAAGACATGAAATGCTCCAAATGTGCCAAAAATGTCCTTATTTCTGATCAAAACATGTCTGAAATTCAATAAGTGCTCCAAATTGACCACAATATGATATACCTGAAATTACCCCTCATGAGGGGGGCAGACCAGGTCTACACCCCGAAACTGAAATTCCAAATATGGCCTTCGAGTTTGTCAGACAAATGCAATTTAATTCTAAGGTGGAAACTGAGTTTCCTGTGAAAATCTGAGCCAGATCCAACCCATTTAAGGGGTGTTTTGAGCTGAATTTCAAGTTTATGGTACCCTCGCCACATGCACTCCCAATACATGTATTTTGAGCTTGGTATGTATTTCTTAATGAATACACTACTTATTTGTCTTTTAGTGGTGCCCACTCTCGCCAAAAATATGGTTTACAGCCTTACTTCTGCCTTATTGGTCAAAATATGAGCAAATCTTAAGGCACCCCCCAGAAGGCGAATTACAGGCCTGCTGGGGCCCCTATACCACACCAGCAATCACTGCTATACTGGATGTAATTCTAAGATATATGCAGTCAGATTTAGTAGGTTACATACTATTTTCTTGCCAAATTTCAGAATTATAGACCAACATTTACTACTCATTTGGGCTGATTTACATGTATTTTACACCATTTTAACAGCAATATTCAGGTTAAATAATTTGTGTTAAGACATGTAATGCTCCAAATGTGCCTAAAATGTCCTTATTTCTGATCAAAACATGTCTGAAATTCCATAGGTGCTCCAAATTGACCACAATATGATATACCTGAAATTACCCCTCATGAGGGGGGGCAGACCAGGTCCACACCCCGAAACTGAAATTCCAAATATGGCCTTCGAGTTTGTCAGACAAATGCAATTTAATTCTAAGGTGGAAACTGAGTTTCCTGTGAAAATCTGAGCCAGATCCAACCCATTTAAGGGGTGTTTTGAGCTGAATTTCAAGTTTATGGTACCCTCACTACATGCACTCCCAATACATGCATTTTGAGCTTGGTATGTATTTCTTAATGAATACACTACTTATTTCTCTTTTAGTGGTGCCCACTCTCGCCAAAAATATGGTTTACAGCCTTACTTCTGCCTGATTGGTCAAAATATGAGCAAATCTTAAGGCACCCCCCAGAAGGCGAATTACAGGCCTGCTGGGGCCCCTATACCACACCAGTAATCACTGCCATACTGGATGTAATTCTAAGACCTATGCAGTCAGATTTAGTAGGTTACATACTATTTTCTTGCCAAATTTCAGAATTATAGACCAACATTTACTACTCATTTGGGCTGATTTACATGTATTTTACACCATTTTAACAGCAATATTCAGGTTAAATAATTTGTGTTAAGACATGTAATGCTCCAAATGTGCCTAAAATGTCCTTATTTCTGATCAAAACATGTCTGAAATTCCATAAGTGCTCCAAATTGACCACAATATGATATACCTGAAATTACCCCTCATGACGGGGGCAGACCAGGTCCACACCCCGAAACTGAAATTCCAAATATGGCCTTCGAGTTTGTCAGACAAATGCAATTTAATTCTAAGGTGGAAACTGAGTTTCCTGTGAAAATCTGAGCCAGATCCAACCCATTTAAGGGGTGTTTTGAGCTGAATTTCAAGTTTATGGTACCCTCGCCACATGCACTCCCAATACATGTATTTTGAGCTTGGTATGTATTTCTTAATGAATACACTACTTATTTGTCTTTTAGTGGTGCCCACTATCGCCAAAAATATTGTTTACAGCCTTACTTCTGCCTTATTGGTCAAAATATGAGCAAATCTTAAGGCACCCCCCAGAAGGCGAATTACAGGCCTGCTGGGGCCCCTATACCACACCAGTAATCACTGCTATACTGGATGTAATTCTAAGACCTATGCAGTCAGATTTAGTAGGTTACAGACTATTTTCTTGCCAAATTTCAGAATTATAGACCAACATTTACTGCTCATTTGGGCTGATTTACATGTATTTTACACCATTTTAACAGCAATATTCGGGTTAAATAATTTGTGTTAAGACATGTAATGCTCCAAATGTGCCTAAAATGTCCTCATTTCTGATCAAAACATGTCTGAAATTCCATAAGTGCTCCAAATTGACCACAATATGATATACCTGAAATTACCCCTCATGAGGGGGGCAGACCAGGTCCACACCCCGAAACTGAAATTCCAAATATGGCCTTCGAGTTTGTCAGACAAATGCAATTTAATTCTAAGGTGGAAACTGAGTTTCCTGTGAAAATCTGAGCCAGATCCAACCCATTTAAGGGGTGTTTTGAGCGGAATTTCAAGTTTATGGTACCCTCGCTACATGCACTCCCAATACATGTATTTTGAGCTTGGTATGTATTTCTTAATGAATACACTACTTATTTGTCTTTTAGTGGTGCCCACTCTCGCCAAAAATATGGTTTACAGCCTTACTTCTGCCTTATTGGTCAAAATATGAGCAAATCTTAAGGCACCCCCCAGAAGGCGAATTACAGGCCTGCTGGGGCCCCTATACCACACCAGTAATCACTGCTATACTGGACGTAATTCTAAGACCTATGCAGTCAGATTTAGTAGGTTACATACTATTTTCTTGCCAAATTTCAGAATTATAGACCAACATTTACTACTCATTTGGGCTGATTTACATGTATTTTACACCATTTTAACAGCAATATTCGGGTTAAATAATTTGTGTTAAGACATGTAATGCTCCAAATGTGCCTAAAATGTCCTTATTTCTGATCAAAACATGTCTGAAATTCCATAAGTGCTCCAAATTGACCACAATATGATATACCTGAAATTACCCCTCATGAGGGGGGTAGACCAGGTCTACACCCCGAAACTGAAATTCCAAATATGGCCTTCGAGTTTGTCAGACAAATGCAATTTAATTCTAAGGTGGAAACTGAGTTTCCTGTGAAAATCTGAGCCAGATCCAACCCATTTAAGGGGTGTTTTGAGCTGAATTTCAAGTTTATGGTACCCTCGCTACATGCACTCCCAATACATGTATTTTGAGCTTGGTATGTATTTCTTAATGAATACACTACTTATTTGTCTTTTAGTGGTGCCCACTCTCGCCAAAAATATGGTTTATAGCCTTACTTCTGCCTTATTGGTCAAAATATGAGCAAATCTTAAGGCACCCCCCAGAAGGCGAATTACAGGCCTGCTGGGGCCCCTATACCACACCAGTAATCACTGCTATACTGGATGTAATTCTAAGACCTATGCAGTCAGATTTAGTAGGTTACATACTATTTTCTTGCCAAATTTCAGAATTATAGACCAACATTTACTACTCATTTGGGCTGATTTACATGTATTTTACACCATTTTAACAGCAATATTCGGGTTAAATAATTTGTGTTAAGACATGTAATGCTCCAAATGTGCCTAAAATGTCCTTATTTCTGATCAAAACATGTCTGAAATTCCATAGGTGCTCCAAATTGACCACAATATGATATACCTGAAATTACCCCTCATGAGGGGGGCAGACCAGGTCCACACCCCAAAACTGAAATTCCAAATATGGCCTTCGAGTTTGTCAGACAAATGTAATTTAATTCTAAGGTGGAAACTGAGTTTCCTGTGAAAATCTGAGCCAGATCCAACCCATTTAAGGGGTGTTTTGAGCTGAATTTCAAGTTTATGGTACCCTCGCTACATGCACTCCCAATACATGTATTTTGAGCTTGGTATGTATTTCTTAATGAATACACTACTTATTTGTCTTTTAGTGGTGCCCACTCTCGCCAAAAATATGGTTTACAGCCTTACTTCTGCCTTATTGGTCAAAATATGAGCAAATCTTAAGGCACCCCCCAGAAGGCGAATTACAGGCCTGCTGGGGCCCCTATACCACACCAGTAATCACTGCTATACTGGATGTAATTCTAAGACCTATGCAGTCAGATTTAGTAGGTTACATACTATTTTCTTGCCAAATTTCAGAATTATAGACCAACATTTACTACTCATTTGGGCTGATTTACATGTATTTTACACCATTTTAACAGCAATATTCGGGTTAAATAATTTGTGTTAAGACATGTAATGCTCCAAATGTGCCTAAAATGTCCTTATTTCTGATCAAAACATGTCTGAAATTCCATAAGTGCTCCAAATTGACCACAATATGATATACCTGAAATTACCCCTCATGAGGGGGGTAGACCAGGTCTACACCCCGAAACTGAAATTCCAAATATGGCCTTCGAGTTTGTCAGACAAATGCAATTTAATTCTAAGGTGGAAACTGAGTTTCCTGTGAAAATCTGAGCCAGATCCAACCCATTTAAGGGGTGTTTTGAGCTGAATTTCAAGTTTATGGTACCCTCGCTACATGCACTCCCAATACATGTATTTTGAGCTTGGTATGTATTTCTTAATGAATACACTACTTATTTGTCTTTTAGTGGTGCCCACTCTCGCCAAAAATATGGTTTACAGCCTTACTTCTGCCTTATTGGTCAAAATATGAGCAAATCTTAAGGCACCCCCCAGAAGGCGAATTACAGGCCTGCTGGGACCCCTATACCACACCAGTAATCACTGCCATACTGGATGTAATTCTAGGACCTATGCAGTCAGATTTAGTAGGTTACATACTATTTTCTTGCCAAATTTCAGAATTATAGACCAACATTTACTACTCATTTGGGCTGATTTACATGTATTTTACACCATTTTAACAGCAATATTCAGGTTAAATAATTTGTGTTAAGACATGTAATGCTCCAAATGTGCCTAAAATGTCCTTATTTCTGATCAAAACATGTCTGAAATTCCATAAGTGCTCCAAATTGACCACAATATGATATACCTGAAATTACCCCTCATGAGGGGGGCAGAGCAGGACCACACCCCGAAACTGAAATTCCAAATATGGCCTTCGAGTTTGTCAGACAAATGCAATTTAATTCTAAGGTGGAAACTGAGTTTCCTGTGAAAATCTGAACCAGATCCAACCCATTTAAGGGGTGTTTTGAGCTGAATTTCAAGTTTATGGTACCCTCACTACATGCACTCCCAATACATGCATTTTGAGCTTGGTATGTATTTCTTAATGAATACACTACTTATTTGTCTTTTAGTGGTGCCCACTCTCGCCAAAAATATGGTTTACAGCCTTACTTCTGCCTGATTGGTCAAAATATGAGCAAATCTTAAGGCACCCCCCAGAAGGCGAATTACAGGCCTGCTGGGGCCCCTATACCACACCAGTAATCACTGCCATACTGGATGTAATTCTAAGACCTATGCAGACAGATTTAGTAGGTTACATACTATTTTCTTGCCAAATTTCAGAATTATAGACCAACATTTACCACTCATTTGGGCTGATTTACATGTATTTTACACCATTTTAACAGCAATATTCAGGTTAAATAATTTGTGTTAAGACATGCAATGCTTCAAATGTGCCTAAAATGTCCTCATTTCTGATCAAAACATGTCTGAAATTCCATAAGTGCTCCAAATTGACCACAATATGATATACCTGAAATTACCCCTCATGAGGGGGGCAGACCAGGTCCACACCCCGAAACTGAAATTCCAAATATGGCCTTCGAGTTTGTCAGACAAATGCAATTTAATTCTAAGGTGGAAACTGAGTTTCCTGTGAAAATCTGAGCCAGATCCAACCCATTTAAGGGGTGTTTTGAGCTGAATTTCAAGTTTATGGTACCCTCGCTACATGCACTCCCAATACATGTATTTTGAGCTTGGTATGTATTTCTTAATGAATACACTACTTATTTGTCTTTTAGTGGTGCCCACTCTCGCCAAAAATATGGTTTACAGCCTTACTTCTGCCTTATTGGTCAAAATATGAGCAAATCTTAAGGCACCCCCCAGAAGGCGAATTACAGGCCTGCTGGGGCCCCTATACCACACCAGTAATCATTGCTATACTGGACGTAATTCTAAGACCTATGCAGTCAGATTTAGTAGGTTACATACTATTTTCTTGCCAAATTTCAGAATTATAGACCAACATTTACTACTCATTTGGGCTGATTTACATGTATTTTACACCATTTTAACAGCAATATTCGGGTTAAATAATTTGTGTTAAGACATGTAATGCTCCAAATGTGCCTAAAATGTCCTTATTTCTGATCAAAACATGTCTGAAATTCCATAAGTGCTCCAAATTGACCACAATATGATATACCTGAAATTACCCCTCATGAGGGGGGTAGACCAGGTCTACACCCCGAAACTGAAATTCCAAATATGGCCTTCGAGTTTGTCAGACAAATGCAATTTAATTCTAAGGTGGAAACTGAGTTTCCTGTGAAAATCTGAGCCAGATCCAACCCATTTAAGGGGTGTTTTGAGCTGAATTTCAAGTTTATGGTACCCTCGCTACATGCACTCCCAATACATGTATTTTGAGCTTGGTATGTATTTCTTAATGAATACACTACTTATTTGTCTTTTAGTGGTGCCCACTCTCGCCAAAAATATGGTTTACAGCCTTACTTCTGCCTTATTGGTCAAAATATGAGCAAATCTTAAGGCACCCCCCAGAAGGCGAATTACAGGCCTGCTGGGGCCCCTATACCACACCAGTAATCACTGCTATACTGGATGTAATTCTAAGACCTATGCAGTCAGATTTAGTAGGTTACATACTATTTTCTTGCCAAATTTCAGAATTATAGACCAACATTTACTACTCATTTGGGCTGATTTACATGTATTTTACACCATTTTAACAGCAATATTCGGGTTAAATAATTTGTGTTAAGACATGTAATGCTCCAAATGTGCCTAAAATGTCCTTATTTCTGATCAAAACATGTCTGAAATTCCATAGGTGCTCCAAATTGACCACAATATGATATACCTGAAATTACCCCTCATGAGGGGGACAGACCAGGTCCACACCCCGAAACTGAAATTCCAAATATGGCCTTCGAGTTTGTCAGACAAATGCAATTTAATTCTAAGGTGGAAACTGAGTTTCCTGTGAAAATCTGAGCCAGATCCAACCCATTTAAGGGGTGTTTTGAGCTGAATTTCAAGTTTATGGTACCCTCGCTACATGCACTCCCAATACATGTATTTTGAGCTTGGTATGTATTTCTTAATGAATACACTACTTATTTGTCTTTTAGTGGTGCCCACTCTCGCCAAAAATATGGTTTACAGCCTTACTTCTGCCTTATTGGTCAAAATATGAGCAAATCTTAAGGCACCCCCCAGAAGGCGAATTACAGGCCTGCTGGGGCCCCTATACCACACCAGTAATCACTGCTATACTGGATGTAATTCTAAGACCTATGCAGTCAGATTTAGTAGGTTACATACTATTTTCTTGCCAAATTTCAGAATTATAGACCAACATTTACTACTCATTTGGGCTGATTTACATGTATTTTACACCATTTTAACAGCAATATTCGGGTTAAATAATTTGTGTTAAGACATGTAATGCTCCAAATGTGCCTAAAATGTCCTTATTTCTGATCAAAACATGTCTGAAATGCCATAAGTGCTCCAAATTGACCACAATATGATATACCTGAAATTACCCCTCATGAGGGGGGTAGACCAGGTCTACACCCCGAAACTGAAATTCCAAATATGGCCTTCGAGTTTGTCAGACAAATGCAATTTAATTCTAAGGTGGAAACTGAGTTTCCTGTGAAAATCTGAGCCAGATCCAACCCATTTAAGGGGTGTTTTGAGCTGAATTTCAAGTTTATGGTACCCTCGCTACATGCACTCCCAATACATGTATTTTGAGCTTGGTATGTATTTCTTAATGAATACACTACTTATTTGTCTTTTAGTGGTGCCCACTCTCGCCAAAAATATGGTTTACAGCCTTACTTCTGCCTTATTGGTCAAAATATGAGCAAATCTTAAGGCACCCCCCAGAAGGCGAATTACAGGCCTGCTGGGACCCCTATACCACACCAGTAATCACTGCCATACTGGATGTAATTCTAGGACCTATGCAGTCAGATTTAGTAGGTTACATACTATTTTCTTGCCAAATTTTAGAATTATAGACCAACATTTACTACTCATTTGGGCTGATTTACATGTATTTTACACCATTTTAACAGCAATATTCAGGTTAAATAATTTGTGTTAAGACATGTAATGCTCCAAATGTGCCTAAAATGTCCTTATTTCTGATCAAAACATGTCTGAAATTCCATAAGTGCTCCAAATTGACCACAATATGATATACCTGAAATTACCCCTCATGAGGGGGGCAGAGCAGGACCACACCCCGAAACTGAAATTCCAAATATGGCCTTCGAGTTTGTCAGACAAATGCAATTTAATTCTAAGGTGGAAACTGAGTTTCCTGTGAAAATCTGAACCAGATCCAACCCATTTAAGGGGTGTTTTGAGCTGAATTTCAAGTTTATGGTACCCTCACTACATGCACTCCCAATACATGCATTTTGAGCTTGGTATGTATTTCTTAATGAATACACTACTTATTTGTCTTTTAGTGGTGCCCACTCTCGCCAAAAATATGGTTTACAGCCTTACTTCTGCCTGATTGGTCAAAATATGAGCAAATCTTAAGGCACCCCCCAGAAGGCGAATTACAGGCCTGCTGGGGCCCCTATACCACACCAGTAATCACTGCCATACTGGATGTAATTCTAAGACCTATGCAGACAGATTTAGTAGGTTACATACTATTTTCTTGCCAAATTTCAGAATTATAGACCAACATTTACCACTCATTTGGGCTGATTTACATGTATTTTACACCATTTTAACAGCAATATTCAGGTTAAATAATTTGTGTTAAGACATGCAATGCTTCAAATGTGCCTAAAATGTCCTCATTTCTGATCAAAACATGTCTGAAATTCCATAAGTGCTCCAAATTGACCACAATATGATATACCTGAAATTACCCCTCATGAGGGGGGCAGACCAGGTCCACACCCCGAAACTGAAATTCCAAATATGGCCTTCCAGTTTGTCAGACAAATGCAATTTAATTCTAAGGTGGAAACTGAGTTTCCTGTGAAAATCTGAGCCAGATCCAACCCATTTAAGGGGTGTTTTGAGCTGAATTTCAAGTTTATGGTACCCTCGCCACATGCACTCCCAATACATGTATTTTGAGCTTGGTATGTATTTCTTAATGAATACACTACTTATTTGTCTTTTAGTGGTGCCCACTCTCGCCAAAAATATGGTTTACAGCCTTACTTCTGCCTTATTGGTCAAAATATGAGCAAATCTTAAGGCACCCCCCAGAAGGCGAATTACAGGCCTGCTGGGGTCCCTATACCACACCAGTAATCACTGCTATACTGGATGTAATTCTAAGACCTATGCAGTCAGATTTAGTAGGTTACATACTATTTTCTTGCCAAATTTCAGAATTATAGACCAACATTTACTGCTCATTTGGGCTGATTTACATGTATTTTACACCATTTTAACAGCAATATTCGGGTTAAATAATTTGTGTTAAGACATGTAATGCTCCAAATGTGCCTAAAATGTCCTTATTTCTGATCAAAACATGTCTGAAATTCCATAAGTGCTCCAAATTGACCACAATATGATATACCTGAAATTACCCCTCATGAGGGGGGCAGACCAGGTCCACACCCCGAAACTGAAATACCAAATAGGGCCCTCGAGTTTGTCAGACAAATGCAGTTTAATTCTAAGGTGGAAACTGAGTTTCCTGTGAAAATCTGAGCCAGATCCAACCCATTTAAGGGGTGTTTTGAGCTGAATTTCAAGTTTATGGTACCCTCGCTACATGCACTCCCAATACATGTATTTTGAGCTTGGTATGTATTTCTTAATGAATATACTACTTATTTGTCTTTTAGTGGTGCCCACTCTCGCCAAAAATATGGTTTACAGCCTTACTTCTGCCTTATTGGTCAAAATATGAGCAAATCTTAAGGCACCCCCCAGAAGGCGAATTACAGGCCTGCTGGGGCCCCTATACCACACCAGTAATCACTGCTATACTGGATGTAATTCTAGTACCTATGCAGTCAGATTTAGTAGGTTACATACTATTTTCTTGCCAAATTTCAGAATTATAGACCAACATTTACTACTCATTTGGGCTGATTTACATGTATTTTACACCATTTTAACAGCAATATTCGGGTTAAATAATTTGTGTTAAGACATGTAATGCTCCAAATGTGCCTAAAATGTCCTTATTTCTGATCAAAACATGTCTGAAATTCCATAAGTGCTCCAAATTGACCACAATATGATATACCTGAAATTACCCCTCATGAGGGGGGCAGACCAGGTCTACACCCCGAAACGGAAATTCCAAATATGGCCTTCGAGTTTGTCAGACAAATGCAATTTAATTCTAAGGTGGAAACTGAGTTTCCTGTGAAAATCTGAACCAGATCCAACCCATTTAAGGGGTGTTTTGAGCTGAATTTCAAGTTTATGGTACCCTCGCTACATGCACTCCCAATACATGTATTTTGAGCTTGGTATGTATTTCTTAATGAATACACTACTTATTTCTCTTTTAGTGGCGCCCACTCTCGCCAAAAATATGGTTTACAGCCTCACTTCTGCCTGATTGGTCAAAATATGAGCAAATCTTAAGGCACCCCCCAGAAGGCGAATTACAGGCCTGCTGGGGCCCCTATACCACACCAGTAATCACTGCCATACCGGATGTAATTCTAGGACCTATGCAGTCAGATTTAGTAGGTTACATACTATTTTCTTGCCAAATTTCAGAATTATAGACCAACATTTACTACTCATTTGGGCTGATTTACATGTATTTTACACCATTTTAACAGCAATATTCAGGTTAAATAATTTGTGTTAAGACATGTAATGCTCCAAATGTGCCTAAAATGTCCTTATTTCTGATCAAAACATGTCTGAAATTCCATAAGTGCTCCAAATTGACCACAATATGATATACCTGAAATTACCCCTCATGAGGGGGGCAGACCAGGTCCACACCCCGAAACTGAAATTCCAAATATGGCCTTCGAGTTTGTCAGACAAATGCAATTTAATTCTAAGGTGGAAACTGAGTTTCCTGTGAAAATCTGAACCAGATCCAACCCATTTAAGGGGTGTTTTGAGCTGATTTTCTTGTTGATGGTACCCTCGCTACATGCACTCCCAATACATGTATTTTGAGCTTGGTATGTATTTCTTAATGAATACACTACTTATTTCTCTTTTAGTGGTGCCCACTCTCGCCAAAAATATGGTTTACAGCCTCAATTCTGCCTTATTGGTCAAAATATGAGCAAATCTTAAGGCACCCCCCAGAAGCCGAATTACAGGCCTCCTGGGGCCCATATACCACACCAGTAGTCACTGCTATACTGGATGTAATTCTAAAACCTATGCAGTCAGATTTAGTGGGTTACAGACTATTTTCTTGCCAAATTTCAGAATTATAGACCAACATTTACTACTCATTTGGGCTGATTTACATGTATTTTACACCATTTTAACAGCAATATTCGGGTTAAGTAATTTGTGTTCAGACATGTAATGCTCCAAATGTGCCTAAAATGTCCTCATTTCTGATCAAAACATGTCTGAAATTCCATAAGTGCTCCAGATTGACCACAATATGATATACCTGAAATTACCCCTCATGAGGGGGGGCAGACCAGGTCCACACCCCGAAAAACTGAAATTCCAAATATGGCCCTCGAGTTTGTCAGACAAATGCAGTTTAATTCTAAGGTGGAAACTGAGTTTCCTGTGAAAATCTGAGCCAGATCCAACCCATTTAAGGGGTGTTTTGAGCTGAATTTCAAGTTTATGGTACCCTCGCTACATGCACTCCCAATACATGTATTTTGAGCTTGGTATGTATTTCTTAATGAATACACTACTTATTTCTCTTTTAGTGGTGCCCACTCTCGCCAAAAATATGGTTTACAGCCTCACTTCTGCCTTATTGGTCAAAATATGAGCAAATCTTAAGGCACCCCCCAGAAGGCGAATTACAGTCCTGCTGGGGCCCCTATACCACACCAGTAGTCACTGCTATACTGGATGTAATTCTAATACCTATGCAGTCAGATTTAGTGGGTTACAGACTATTTTCTTGCCAAATTTCAGAATTATAGACCAACATTTACTACTCATTTGGGCTGATTTACATGTATTTTACACCATTTTAACAGCAATATTCGGGTTAAGTAATTTGTGTTCAGACATGTAATGCTCCAAATGTGCCTAAAATGTCCTCATTTCTGATCAAAACATGTCTGAAATTCCATAAGTGCTCCAAATTGACCACAATATGATATACCTGAAATTACCCCTCATGAGGGGGGCAGACCAGGTCCACACCCCGAAATTGAAATTCCAAATATGGCCTTCGAGTTTGTCAGACAAATGCAATTTAATTCTAAGGTGGAAACTGAGTTTCCTGTGAAAATCTGAGCCAGATCCAACCCATTTAAGGGGTGTTTTGAGCTGAATTTCAAGTTTATGGTACCCTCGCCACATGCACTCCCAATACATGTATTTTGAGCTTGGTATGTATTTCTTAATGAATACACTACTTATTTGTCTTTTAGTGGTGCCCACTCTCGCCAAAAATATGGTTTACAGCCTTACTTCTGCCTTATTGGTCAAAATATGAGCAAATCTTAAGGCACCCCCCAGAAGGCGAATTACAGGCCTGCTGGGGCCCCTATACCACACCAGTAATCACTGCTATACTGGATGTAATTCTAAGACCTATGCAGTCAGATTTAGTAGGTTACATACTATTTTCTTGCCAAATTTCAGAATTATAGACCAACATTTACTGCTCATTTGGGCTGATTTACATGTATTTTACACCATTTTAACAGCAATATTCGGGTTAAATAATTTGTGTTAAGACATGTAATGCTCCAAATGTGCCTAAAATGTCCTTATTTCTGATCAAAACATGTCTGAAATTCCATAAGTGCTCCAAATTGACCACAATATGATATACCTGAAATTACCCCTCATGAGGAGGGCAGACCAGGTCCACACCCCGAAACTGAAATTCCAAATATGGCCTTCGAGTTTGTCAGACAAATGCAATTTAATTCTAAGGTGGAAACTGAGTTTCCTGTGAAAATCTGAGCCAGATCCAACCCATTTAAGGGGTGTTTTGAGCTGAATTTCAAGTTTATGGTACCCTCGCTACATGCACTCCCAATACATGTATTTTGAGCTTGGTATGTATTTCTTAATGAATACACTACTTATTTGTCTTTTAGTGGTGCCCACTCTCGCCAAAAATATGGTTTACAGCCTTACTTCTGCCTTATTGGTCAAAATATGAGCAAATCTTAAGGCACCCCCCAGAAGGCGAATTACAGGCCTGCTGGGGCCCCTATACCACACCAGTAATCATTGCTATACTGGACGTAATTCTAAGACCTATGCAGTCAGATTTAGTAGGTTACATACTATTTTCTTGCCAAATTTCAGAATTATAGACCAACATTTACTACTCATTTGGGCTGATTTACATGTATTTTACACCATTTTAACAGCAATATTCGGGTTAAATAATTTGTGTTAAGACATGTAATGCTCCAAATGTGCCTAAAATGTCCTTATTTCTGATCAAAACATGTCTGAAATTCCATAAGTGCTCCAAATTGACCACAATATGATATACCTGAAATTACCCCTCATGAGGGGGGTAGACCAGGTCTACACCCCGAAACTGAAATTCCAAATATGGCCTTCGAGTTTGTCAGACAAATGCAATTTAATTCTAAGGTGGAAACTGAGTTTCCTGTGAAAATCTGAGCCAGATCCAACCCATTTAAGGGGTGTTTTGAGCTGAATTTCAAGTTTATGGTACCCTCGCTACATGCACTCCCAATACATGTATTTTGAGCTTGGTATGTATTTCTTAATGAATACACTACTTATTTGTCTTTTAGTGGTGCCCACTCTCGCCAAAAATATGGTTTACAGCCTTACTTCTGCCTTATTGGTCAAAATATGAGCAAATCTTAAGGCACCCCCCAGAAGGCGAATTACAGGCCTGCTGGGGCCCCTATACCACACCAGTAATCACTGCTATACTGGATGTAATTCTAAGACCTATGCAGTCAGATTTAGTAGGTTACATACTATTTTCTTGCCAAATTTCAGAATTATAGACCAACATTTACTACTCATTTGGGCTGATTTACATGTATTTTACACCATTTTAACAGCAATATTCGGGTTAAATAATTTGTGTTAAGACATGTAATGCTCCAAATGTGCCTAAAATGTCCTTATTTCTGATCAAAACATGTCTGAAATTCCATAGGTGCTCCAAATTGACCACAATATGATATACCTGAAATTACCCCTCATGAGGGGGACAGACCAGGTCCACACCCCGAAACTGAAATTCCAAATATGGCCTTCGAGTTTGTCAGACAAATGCAATTTAATTCTAAGGTGGAAACTGAGTTTCCTGTGAAAATCTGAGCCAGATCCAACCCATTTAAGGGGTGTTTTGAGCTGAATTTCAAGTTTATGGTACCCTCGCTACATGCACTCCCAATACATGTATTTTGAGCTTGGTATGTATTTCTTAATGAATACACTACTTATTTGTCTTTTAGTGGTGCCCACTCTCGCCAAAAATATGGTTTACAGCCTTACTTCTGCCTTATTGGTCAAAATATGAGCAAATCTTAAGGCACCCCCCAGAAGGCGAATTACAGGCCTGCTGGGGCCCCTATACCACACCAGTAATCACTGCTATACTGGATGTAATTCTAAGACCTATGCAGTCAGATTTAGTAGGTTACATACTATTTTCTTGCCAAATTTCAGAATTATAGACCAACATTTACTACTCATTTGGGCTGATTTACATGTATTTTACACCATTTTAACAGCAATATTCAGGTTAAATAATTTGTGTTAAGACATGTAATGCTCCAAATGTGCCTAAAATGTCCTTATTTCTGATCAAAACATGTCTGAAATTCCATAAGTGCTCCAAATTGACCACAATATGATATACCTGAAATTACCCCTCATGAGGGGGGCAGAGCAGGACCACACCCCGAAACTGAAATTCCAAATATGGCCTTCGAGTTTGTCAGACAAATGCAATTTAATTCTAAGGTGGAAACTGAGTTTCCTGTGAAAATCTGAACCAGATCCAACCCATTTAAGGGGTGTTTTGAGCTGAATTTCAAGTTTATGGTACCCTCACTACATGCACTCCCAATACATGCATTTTGAGCTTGGTATGTATTTCTTAATGAATACACTACTTATTTGTCTTTTAGTGGTGCCCACTCTCGCCAAAAATATGGTTTACAGCCTTACTTCTGCCTGATTGGTCAAAATATGAGCAAATCTTAAGGCACCCCCCAGAAGGCGAATTACAGGCCTGCTGGGGCCCCTATACCACACCAGTAATCACTGCCATACTGGATGTAATTCTAAGACCTATGCAGACAGATTTAGTAGGTTACATACTATTTTCTTGCCAAATTTCAGAATTATAGACCAACATTTACCACTCATTTGGGCTGATTTACATGTATTTTACACCATTTTAACAGCAATATTCAGGTTAAATAATTTGTGTTAAGACATGCAATGCTTCAAATGTGCCTAAAATGTCCTCATTTCTGATCAAAACATGTCTGAAATTCCATAAGTGCTCCAAATTGACCACAATATGATATACCTGAAATTACCCCTCATGAGGGGGGCAGACCAGGTCCACACCCCGAAACTGAAATTCCAAATATGGCCTTCGAGTTTGTCAGACAAATGCAATTTAATTCTAAGGTGGAAACTGAGTTTCCTGTGAAAATCTGAGCCAGATCCAACCCATTTAAGGGGTGTTTTGAGCTGAATTTCAAGTTTATGGTACCCTCGCCACATGCACTCCCAATACATGTATTTTGAGCTTGGTATGTATTTCTTAATGAATACACTACTTATTTGTCTTTTAGTGGTGCCCACTCTCGCCAAAAATATGGTTTACAGCCTTACTTCTGCCTTATTGGTCAAAATATGAGCAAATCTTAAGGCACCCCCCAGAAGGCGAATTACAGGCCTGCTGGGGCCCCTATACCACACCAGTAATCACTGCTATACTGGATGTAATTCTAAGACCTATGCAGTCAGATTTAGTAGGTTACATACTATTTTCTTGCCAAATTTCAGAATTATAGACCAACATTTACTGCTCATTTGGGCTGATTTACATGTATTTTACACCATTTTAACAGCAATATTCGGGTTAAATAATTTGTGTTAAGACATGTAATGCTCCAAATGTGCCTAAAATGTCCTTATTTCTGATCAAAACATGTCTGAAATTCCATAAGTGCTCCAAATTGACCACAATATGATATACCTGAAATTACCCCTCATGAGGGGGGCAGACCAGGTCCACACCCCGAAACTGAAATACCAAATAGGGCCCTCGAGTTTGTCAGACAAATGCAGTTTAATTCTAAGGTGGAAACTGAGTTTCCTGTGAAAATCTGAGCCAGATCCAACCCATTTAAGGGGTGTTTTGAGCTGAATTTCAAGTTTATGGTACCCTCGCTACATGCACTCCCAATACATGTATTTTGAGCTTGGTATGTATTTCTTAATGAATATACTACTTATTTGTCTTTTAGTGGTGCCCACTCTCGCCAAAAATATGGTTTACAGCCTTACTTCTGCCTTATTGGTCAAAATATGAGCAAATCTTAAGGCACCCCCCAGAAGGCGAATTACAGGCCTGCTGGGGCCCCTATACCACACCAGTAATCACTGCTATACTGGATGTAATTCTAATACCTATGCAGTCAGATTTAGTAGGTTACATACTATTTTCTTGCCAAATTTCAGAATTATAGACCAACATTTACTACTCATTTGGGCTGATTTACATGTATTTTACACCATTTTAACAGCAATATTCGGGTTAAATAATTTGTGTTAAGACATGTAATGCTCCAAATGTGCCTAAAATGTCCTTATTTCTGATCAAAACATGTCTGAAATTCCATAAGTGCTCCAAATTGACCACAATATGATATACCTGAAATTACCCCTCATGAGGGGGGCAGACCAGGTCTACACCCCGAAACAGAAATTCCAAATATGGCCTTCGAGTTTGTCAGACAAATGCAATTTAATTCTAAGGTGGAAACTGAGTTTCCTGTGAAAATCTGAACCAGATCCAACCCATTTAAGGGGTGTTTTGAGCTGAATTTCAAGTTTATGGTACCCTCGCTACATGCACTCCCAATACATGTATTTTGAGCTTGGTATGTATTTCTTAATGAATACACTACTTATTTCTCTTTTAGTGGCGCCCACTCTCGCCAAAAATATGGTTTACAGCCTCACTTCTGCCTGATTGGTCAAAATATGAGCAAATCTTAAGGCACCCCCCAGAAGGCGAATTACAGGCCTGCTGGGGCCCCTATACCACACCAGTAATCACTGCCATACCGGATGTAATTCTAGGACCTATGCAGTCAGATTTAGTAGGTTACATACTATTTTCTTGCCAAATTTCAGAATTATAGACCAACATTTACTACTCATTTGGGCTGATTTACATGTATTTTACACCATTTTAACAGCAATATTCAGGTTAAATAATTTGTGTTAAGACATGTAATGCTCCAAATGTGCCTAAAATGTCCTTATTTCTGATCAAAACATGTCTGAAATTCCATAAGTGCTCCAAATTGACCACAATATGATATACCTGAAATTACCCCTCATGAGGGGGGCAGACCAGGTCCACACCCCGAAACTGAAATTCCAAATATGGCCTTCGAGTTTGTCAGACAAATGCAATTTAATTCTAAGGTGGAAACTGAGTTTCCTGTGAAAATCTGAACCAGATCCAACCCATTTAAGGGGTGTTTTGAGCTGATTTTCTTGTTGATGGTACCCTCGCTACATGCACTCCCAATACATGTATTTTGAGCTTGGTATGTATTTCTTAATGAATACACTACTTATTTCTCTTTTAGTGGTGCCCACTCTCGCCAAAAATATGGTTTACAGCCTCAATTCTGCCTTATTGGTCAAAATATGAGCAAATCTTAAGGCACCCCCCAGAAGCCGAATTACAGGCCTCCTGGGGCCCATATACCACACCAGTAGTCACTGCTATACTGGATGTAATTCTAAAACCTATGCAGTCAGATTTAGTGGGTTACAGACTATTTTCTTGCCAAATTTCAGAATTATAGACCAACATTTACTACTCATTTGGGCTGATTTACATGTATTTTACACCATTTTAACAGCAATATTCGGGTTAAGTAATTTGTGTTCAGACATGTAATGCTCCAAATGTGCCTAAAATGTCCTCATTTCTGATCAAAACATGTCTGAAATTCCATAAGTGCTCCAGATTGACCACAATATGATATACCTGAAATTACCCCTCATGAGGGGGGGCAGACCAGGTCCACACCCCGAAAAACTGAAATTCCAAATATGGCCCTCGAGTTTGTCAGACAAATGCAGTTTAATTCTAAGGTGGAAACTGAGTTTCCTGTGAAAATCTGAGCCAGATCCAACCCATTTAAGGGGTGTTTTGAGCTGAATTTCAAGTTTATGGTACCCTCGCTACATGCACTCCCAATACATGTATTTTGAGCTTGGTATGTATTTCTTAATGAATACACTACTTATTTCTCTTTTAGTGGTGCCCACTCTCGCCAAAAATATGGTTTACAGCCTCACTTCTGCCTTATTGGTCAAAATATGAGCAAATCTTAAGGCACCCCCCAGAAGGCGAATTACAGGCCTGCTGGGGCCCCTATACCACACCAGTAGTCACTGCTATACTGGATGTAATTCTAATACCTATGCAGTCAGATTTAGTGGGTTACAGACTATTTTCTTGCCAAATTTCAGAATTATAGACCAACATTTACTACTCATTTGGGCTGATTTACATGTATTTTACACCATTTTAACAGCAATATTCGGGTTAAGTAATTTGTGTTAAGACATGTAATGCTCCAAATGTGCCTAAAATGTCCTCATTTCTGATCAAAACATGTCTGAAATTCCATAAGTGCTCCAGATTGACCACAATATGATATACCTGAAATTACCCCTCATGAGGGGGGCAGACCAGGTCCACACCCCGAAAAACTGAAATTCCAAATATGGCCCTCGAGTTTGTCAGACAAATGCAGTTTAATTCTATGGTGGAAACTGAGTTTCCTGTGAAAATCTGAACCAGATCCAACCCATTTAAGGGGTGTTTTGAGCTGAATTTCAAGTTTATGGTACCCTCGCTACATGCACTCCCAATACATGTATTTTGAGCTTGGTATGTATTTCTTAATGAATACACTACTTATTTCTCTTTTAGTGGCGCCCACTCTCGCCAAAAATATGGTTTACAGCCTCACTTCTGCCTTATTGGTCAAAATATGAGCAAATCTTAAGGCACCCCCCAGAAGGCGAATTACAGGCCTCCTGGGGCCCCTATACCACACCAGTAGTCACTGCCATACCGGATGTAATTCTAGGACCTATGCAGTCAGATTTAGTGGGTTACATACTATTTTCTTGCCAAATTTCAGAATTATAGACCAACATTTACTACTCATTTGGGCTGATTTACATGTATTTTACACCATTTTAACAGCAATATTCGGGTTAAGTAATTTGTGTTAAGACATGTAATGCTCCAAATGTGCCTAAAATGTCCTTATTTCTGATCAAAACATGTCTGAAATTCCATAAGTGCTCCAGATTGACCACAATATGATATACCTGAAATTACCCCTCATGAGTGGGGCAGACCAGGTCCACACCCCGAAACTGAAATTCCAAATATGGCCTTCGAGTTTGTCAGACAAATGCAGTTTAATTCTAAGGTGGAAACTGAGTTTCCTGTGAAAATCTGAACCAGATCCAACCCATTTAAGGGGTGTTTTGAGCTGATTTTCTTGTTGATGGTACCCTCGCTACATGCACTCCCAATACATGTATTTTGAGCTTGGTATGTATTTCTTAATGAATACACTACTTATTTCTCTTTTAGTGGTGCCCACTCTCGCCAAAAATATGGTTTACAGCCTCAATTCTGCCTTATTGGTCAAAATATGAGCAAATCTTAAGGCACCCCCCAGAAGCCGAATTACAGGCCTCCTGGGGCCCATATACCACACCAGTAGTCACTGCTATACTGGATGTAATTCTAAAACCTATGCAGTCAGATTTAGTGGGTTACAGACTATTTTCTTGCCAAATTTCAGAATTATAGACCAACATTTACTACTCATTTGGGCTGATTTACATGTATTTTACACCATTTTAACAGCAATATTCGGGTTAAGTAATTTGTGTTCAGACATGTAATGCTCCAAATGTGCCTAAAATGTCCTCATTTCTGATCAAAACATGTCTGAAATTCCATAAGTGCTCCAGATTGACCACAATATGATATACCTGAAATTACCCCTCATGAGGGGGGGCAGACCAGGTCCACACCCCGAAAAACTGAAATTCCAAATATGGCCCTCGAGTTTGTCAGACAAATGCAGTTTAATTCTAAGGTGGAAACTGAGTTTCCTGTGAAAATCTGAGCCAGATCCAACCCATTTAAGGGGTGTTTTGAGCTGAATTTCAAGTTTATGGTACCCTCGCTACATGCACTCCCAATACATGTATTTTGAGCTTGGTATGTATTTCTTAATGAATACACTACTTATTTCTCTTTTAGTGGTGCCCACTCTCGCCAAAAATATGGTTTACAGCCTCACTTCTGCCTTATTGGTCAAAATATGAGCAAATCTTAAGGCACCCCCCAGAAGGCGAATTACAGGCCTGCTGGGGCCCCTATACCACACCAGTAGTCACTGCTATACTGGATGTAATTCTAATACCTATGCAGTCAGATTTAGTGGGTTACAGACTATTTTCTTGCCAAATTTCAGAATTATAGACCAACATTTACTACTCATTTGGGCTGATTTACATGTATTTTACACCATTTTAACAGCAATATTCGGGTTAAGTAATTTGTGTTAAGACATGTAATGCTCCAAATGTGCCTAAAATGTCCTCATTTCTGATCAAAACATGTCTGAAATTCCATAAGTGCTCCAGATTGACCACAATATGATATACCTGAAATTACCCCTCATGAGGGGGGCAGACCAGGTCCACACCCCGAAAAACTGAAATTCCAAATATGGCCCTCGAGTTTGTCAGACAAATGCAGTTTAATTCTATGGTGGAAACTGAGTTTCCTGTGAAAATCTGAACCAGATCCAACCCATTTAAGGGGTGTTTTGAGCTGAATTTCAAGTTTATGGTACCCTCGCTACATGCACTCCCAATACATGTATTTTGAGCTTGGTATGTATTTCTTAATGAATACACTACTTATTTCTCTTTTAGTGGCGCCCACTCTCGCCAAAAATATGGTTTACAGCCTCACTTCTGCCTTATTGGTCAAAATATGAGCAAATCTTAAGGCACCCCCCAGAAGGCGAATTACAGGCCTCCTGGGGCCCCTATACCACACCAGTAGTCACTGCCATACCGGATGTAATTCTAGGACCTATGCAGTCAGATTTTGTGGGTTACATACTATTTTCTTGCCAAATTTCAGAATTATAGACCAACATTTACTACTCATTTGGGCTGATTTACATGTATTTTACACCATTTTAACAGCAATATTCGGGTTAAGTAATTTGTGTTAAGACATGTAATGCTCCAAATGTGCCTAAAATGTCCTTATTTCTGATCAAAACATGTCTGAAATTCCATAAGTGCTCCAGATTGACCACAATATGATATACCTGAAATTACCCCTCATGAGGGGGGCAGACCAGGTCCACACCCCGAAACTGAAATTCCAAATATGGCCTTCGAGTTTGTCAGACAAATGCAGTTTAATTCTAAGGTGGAAACTGAGTTTCCTGTGAAAATCTGAACCAGATCCAACCCATTTAAGGGGTGTTTTGAGCTGATTTTCTTGTTGATGGTACCCTCGCTACATGCACTCCCAATACATGTATTTTGAGCTTGGTATGTATTTCTTAATGAATACACTACTTATTTCTCTTTTAGTGGTGCCCACTCTCGCCAAAAATATGGTTTACAGCCTCACTTCTGCCTTATTGGTCAAAATATGAGCAAATCTTAAGGCACCCCCCAGAAGGCGAATTACAGGCCTCCTGGGGCCCATATACCACACCAGTAGTCACTGCTATACTGGATGTAATTCTAAAACCTATGCAGTCAGATTTAGTGGGTTACAGACTATTTTCTTGCCAAATTTCAGAATTATAGACCAACATTTACTACTCATTTGGACTGATTTACATGTATTTTACACCATTTTAACAGCAATATTCGGGTTAAGTAATTTGTGTTCAGACATGTAATGCTCCAAATGTGCCTAAAATGTCCTCATTTCTGATCAAAACATGTCTGAAATTCCATAAGTGCTCCAGATTGACCACAATATGATATACCTGAAATTACCCCTCATGAGGGGGGGGCAGACCAGGTCCACACCCCGAAAAACTGAAATTCCAAATATGGCCCTCGAGTTTGTCAGACAAATGCAGTTTAATTCTATGGTGGAAACTGAGTTTCCTGTGAAAATCTGAACCAGATCCAACCCATTTAAGGGGTGTTTTGAGCTGATTTTCTTGTTGATGGTACCCTCGCTACATGCACTCCCAATACATGTATTTTGAGCTTGGTATGTATTTCTTAATGAATACACTACTTATTTCTCTTTTAGTGGTGCCCACTCTCGCCAAAAATATGGTTTACAGCCTCACTTCTGCCTTATTGGTCAAAATATGAGCAAATCTTAAGGCACCCCCCAGAAGGCGAATTACAGGCCTCCTGGGGCCCATATACCACACCAGTAGTCACTGCTATACTGGATGTAATTCTAAAACCTATGCAGTCAGATTTAGTGGGTTACAGACTATTTTCTTGCCAAATTTCAGAATTATAGACCAACATTTACTACTCATTTGGGCTGATTTACATGTATTTTACACCATTTTAACAGCAATATTCGGCTTAAGTAATTTGTGTTCAGACATGTAATGCTCCAAATGTGCCTAAAATGTCCTCATTTCTGATCAAAACATGTCTGAAATTCCATAAGTGCTCCAGATTGACCACAATATGATATACCTGAAATTACCCCTCATGAGGGGGGGCAGACCAGGTCCACACCCCGAAAAACTGAAATTCCAAATATGGCCCTCGAGTTTGTCAGACAAATGCAGTTTAATTCTATGGTGGAAACTGAGTTTCCTGTGAAAATCTGAACCAGATCCAACCCATTTAAGGGGTGTTTTGAGCTGATTTTCTTGTTGATGGTACCCTCGCTACATGCACTCCCAATACATGTATTTTGAGCTTGGTATGTATTTCTTAATGAATACACTACTTATTTCTCTTTTAGTGGTGCCCACTCTCGCCAAAAATATGGTTTACAGCCTCACTTCTGCCTTATTGGTCAAAATATGAGCAAATCTTAAGGCACCCCCCAGAAGGCGAATTACAGGCCTCCTGGGGCCCATATACCACACCAGTAGTCACTGCTATACTGGATGTAATTCTAAAACCTATGCAGTCAGATTTAGTGGGTTACAGACTATTTTCTTGCCAAATTTCAGAATTATAGACCAACATTTACTACTCATTTGGGCTGATTTACATGTATTTTACACCATTTTAACAGCAATATTCGGCTTAAGTAATTTGTGTTCAGACATGTAATGCTCCAAATGTGCCTAAAATGTCCTCATTTCTGATCAAAACATGTCTGAAATTCCATAAGTGCTCCAGATTGACCACAATATGATATACCTGAAATTACCCCTCATGAGGGGGGGCAGACCAGGTCCACACCCCGAAAAACTGAAATTCCAAATATGGCCCTCGAGTTTGTCAGACAAATGCAGTTTAATTCTATGGTGGAAACTGAGTTTCCTGTGAAAATCTGAACCAGATCCAACCCATTTAAGGGGTGTTTTGAGCTGATTTTCTTGTTGATGGTACCCTCGCTACATGCACTCCCAATACATGTATTTTGAGCTTGGTATGTATTTCTTAATGAATACACTACTTATTTCTCTTTTAGTGGTGCCCACTCTCGCCAAAAATATGGTTTACAGCCTCACTTCTGCCTTATTGGTCAAAATATGAGCAAATCTTAAGGCACCCCTCAGAAGGCGAATTACAGGCCTCCTGGGGCCCATATACCACACCAGTAGTCACTGCTATACTGGATGTAATTCTAAAACCTATGCAGTCAGATTTAGTGGGTTACAGACTATTTTCTTGCCAAATTTCAGAATTATAGAGACCAACATTTACTACTCATTTGGGCTGATTTACATGTATTTTACACCATTTTAACAGCAATATTCGGGTTAAATAATTTGTGTTCAGACATGTAATGCTCCAAATGTGCCTAAAATGTCCTCATTTCTGATCAAAACATGTCTGAAATTCCATAAGTGCTCCAGATTGACCACAATATGATATACCTGAAATTACCCCTCATGAGGGGGGGCAGACCAGGTCCACACCCCGAAAAACTGAAATTCCAAATATGGCCCTCGAGTTTGTCAGACAAATGCAATTTAATTCTGTGGTGGAAACTGAGTTTCCTGTGAAAATCTGAACCAGATCCAACCCATTTAAGGGGTGTTTTGAGCTGATTTTCTTGTTGATGGTACCCTCGCTACATGCACTCCCAATACATGTATTTTGAGCTTGGTATGTATTTCTTAATGAATACACTACTTATTTGTCTTTTAGTGGTGCCCACTCTCGCCAAAAATATGGTTTACAGCCTCACTTCTGCCTTATTGGTCAAAATATGAGCAAATCTTAAGGCACCCCCCAGAAGGCGAATTACAGGCCTCCTGGGGCCTATATACCACACCAGTAGTCACTGCTATACTGGATGTAATTCTAAAACCTATGCAGTCAGATTTAGTGGGTTACAGACTATTTTCTTGCCAAATTTCAGAATTATAGACCAACATTTACTACTCATTTGGGCTGATTTACATGTATTTTACACCATTTTAACAGCAATATTCGGGTTAAATAATTTGTGTTCAGACATGTAATGCTCCAAATGTGCCTAAAATGTCCTCATTTCTGATCAAAACATGTCTGAAATTCCATAAGTGCTCCAGATTGACCACAATATGATATACCTGAAATTACCCCTCATGAGGGGGGGCAGACCAGGTCCACACCCCGAAAAACTGAAATTCCAAATATGGCCCTCGAGTTTGTCAGACAAATGCAATTTAATTCTATGGTGGAAACTGAGTTTCCTGTGAAAATCTGAACCAGATCCAACCCATTTAAGGGGTGTTTTGAGCTGATTTTCTTGTTGATGGTACCCTCGCTACATGCACTCCCAATACATGTATTTTGAGCTTGGTATGTATTTCTTAATGAATACACTACTTATTTGTCTTTTAGTGGTGCCCACTCTCGCCAAAAATATGGTTTACAGCCTCACTTCTGCCTTATTGGTCAAAATATGAGCAAATCTTAAGGCACCCCCCAGAAGGCGAATTACAGGCCTCCTGGGGCCTATATACCACACCAGTAGTCACTGCTATACTGGATGTAATTCTAAAACCTATGCAGTCAGATTTAGTGGGTTACAGACTATTTTCTTGCCAAATTTCAGAATTATAGACCAACATTTACTACTCATTTGGGCTGATTTACATGTATTTTACACCATTTTAACAGCAATATTCGGGTTAAATAATTTGTGTTCAGACATGTAATGCTCCAAATGTGCCTAAAATGTCCTCATTTCTGATCAAAACATGTCTGAAATTCCATAAGTGCTCCAGATTGACCACAATATGATATACCTGAAATTACCCCTCATGAGGGGGGGCAGACCAGGTCCACACCCCGAAAAACTGAAATTCCAAATATGGCCCTCGAGTTTGTCAGACAAATGCAATTTAATTCTATGGTGGAAACTGAGTTTCCTGTGAAAATCTGAACCAGATCCAACCCATTTAAGGGGTGTTTTGAGCTGATTTTCTTGTTGATGGTACCCTCGCTACATGCACTCCCAATACATGTATTTTGAGCTTGGTATGTATTTCTTAATGAATACACTACTTATTTGTCTTTTAGTGGTGCCCACTCTCGCCAAAAATATGGTTTACAGCCTCACTTCTGCCTTATTGGTCAAAATATGAGCAAATCTTAAGGCACCCCCCAGAAGGCGAATTACAGGCCTCCTGGGGCCTATATACCACACCAGTAGTCACTGCTATACTGGATGTAATTCTAAAACCTATGCAGTCAGATTTAGTGGGTTACAGACTATTTTCTTGCCAAATTTCAGAATTATAGACCAACATTTACTACTCATTTGGGCTGATTTACATGTATTTTACACCATTTTAACAGCAATATTCGGGTTAAATAATTTGTGTTCAGACATGTAATGCTCCAAATGTGCCTAAAATGTCCTCATTTCTGATCAAAACATGTCTGAAATTCCATAAGTGCTCCAGATTGACCACAATATGATATACCTGAAATTACCCCTCATGAGGGGGGGCAGACCAGGTCCACACCCCGAAAAACTGAAATTCCAAATATGGCCCTCGAGTTTGTCAGACAAATGCAATTTAATTCTATGGTGGAAACTGAGTTTCCTGTGAAAATCTGAACCAGATCCAACCCATTTAAGGGGTGTTTTGAGCTGATTTTCTTGTTGATGGTACCCTCGCTACATGCACTCCCAATACATGTATTTTGAGCTTGGTATGTATTTCTTAATGAATACACTACTTATTTGTCTTTTAGTGGTGCCCACTCTCGCCAAAAATATGGTTTACAGCCTCACTTCTGCCTTATTGGTCAAAATATGAGCAAATCTTAAGGCAGGCCCCAGAAGGCGAATTACAGGCCTCCTGGGGCCTATATACCACACCAGTAGTCACTGCTATACTGGATGTAATTCTAAAACCTATGCAGTCAGATTTAGTGGGTTACAGACTATTTTCTTGCCAAATTTCAGACTTATAGACCAACATTTACTACTCATTTGGGCTGATTTACATGTATTTTACACCATTTTAACAGCAATATTCGGGTTAAATAATTTGTGTTCAGACATGTAATGCTCCAAATGTGCCTAAAATGTCCTCATTTCTGATCAAAACATGTCTGAAATTCCATAAGTGCTCCAGATTGACCACAATATGATATACCTGAAATTACCCCTCATGAGGGGGGGCAGACCAGGTCCACACCCCGAAAAACTGAAATTCCAAATATGGCCCTCGAGTTTGTCAGACAAATGCAATTTAATTCTATGGTGGAAACTGAGTTTCCTGTGAAAATCTGAACCAGATCCAACCCATTTAAGGGGTGTTTTGAGCTGATTTTCTTGTTGATGGTACCCTCGCTACATGCACTCCCAATACATGTATTTTGAGCTTGGTATGTATTTCTTAATGAATACACTACTTATTTGTCTTTTAGTGGTGCCCACTCTCGCCAAAAATATGGTTTACAGCCTCACTTCTGCCTTATTGGTCAAAATATGAGCAAATCTTAAGGCAGGCCCCAGAAGGCGAATTACAGGCCTCCTGGGGCCTATATACCACACCAGTAGTCACTGCTATACTGGATGTAATTCTAAAACCTATGCAGTCAGATTTAGTGGGTTACAGACTATTTTCTTGCCAAATTTCAGACTTATAGACCAACATTTACTACTCATTTGGGCTGATTTACATGTATTTTACACCATTTTAACAGCAATATTCGGGTTAAATAATTTGTGTTCAGACATGTAATGCTCCAAATGTGCCTAAAATGTCCTCATTTCTGATCAAAACATGTCTGAAATTCCATAAGTGCTCCAGATTGACCACAATATGATATACCTGAAATTACCCCTCATGAGGGGGGGCAGACCAGGTCCACACCCCGAAAAACTGAAATTCCAAATATGGCCCTCGAGTTTGTCAGACAAATGCAATTTAATTCTGTGGTGGAAACTGAGTTTCCTGTGAAAATCTGAACCAGATCCAACCCATTTAAGGGGTGTTTTGAGCTGATTTTCTTGTTGATGGTACCCTCGCTACATGCACTCCCAATACATGTATTTTGAGCTTGGTATGTATTTCTTAATGAATACACTACTTATTTCTCTTTTAGTGGTGCCCACTCTCGCCAAAAATATGGTTTACAGCCTCACTTCTGCCTTATTGGTCAAAATATGAGCAAATCTTAAGGCACCCCCCAGAAGGCGAATTACAGGCCTCCTGGGGCCTATATACCACACCAGTAGTCACTGCTATACTGGATGTAATTCTAAAACCTATGCAGTCAGATTTAGTGGGTTACAGACTATTTTCTTGCCAAATTTCAGACTTATAGACCAACATTTACTACTCATTTGGGCTGATTTACATGTATTTTACACCATTTTAACAGCAATATTCGGGTTAAATAATTTGTGTTCAGACATGTAATGCTCCAAATGTGCCTAAAATGTCCTCATTTCTGATCAAAACATGTCTGAAATTCCATAAGTGCTCCAGATTGACCACAATATGATATACCTGAAATTACCCCTCATGAGGGGGGGCAGACCAGGTCCACACCCCGAAAAACTGAAATTCCAAATATGGCCCTCGAGTTTGTCAGACAAATGCAATTTAATTCTATGGTGGAAACTGAGTTTCCTGTGAAAATCTGAACCAGATCCAACCCATTTAAGGGGTGTTTTGAGCTGATTTTCTTGTTGATGGTACCCTCGCTACATGCACTCCCAATACATGTATTTTGAGCTTGGTATGTATTTCTTAATGAATACACTACTTATTTGTCTTTTAGTGGTGCCCACTCTCGCCAAAAATATGGTTTACAGCCTCACTTCTGCCTTATTGGTCAAAATATGAGCAAATCTTAAGGCACCCCCCAGAAGGCGAATTACAGGCCTCCTGGGGCCTATATACCACACCAGTAGTCACTGCTATACTGGATGTAATTCTAAAACCTATGCAGTCAGATTTAGTGGGTTACAGACTATTTTCTTGCCAAATTTCAGAATTATAGACCAACATTTACTACTCATTTGGGCTGATTTACATGTATTTTACACCATTTTAACAGCAATATTCGGGTTAAATAATTTGTGTTCAGACATGTAATGCTCCAAATGTGCCTAAAATGTCCTCATTTCTGATCAAAACATGTCTGAAATTCCATAAGTGCTCCAGATTGACCACAATATGATATACCTGAAATTACCCCTCATGAGAGGGGGCAGACCAGGTCCACACCCCGAAAAACTGAAATTCCAAATATGGCCCTCGAGTTTGTCAGACAAATGCAATTTAATTCTATGGTGGAAACTGAGTTTCCTGTGAAAATCTGAACCAGATCCAACCCATTTAAGGGGTGTTTTGAGCTGATTTTCTTGTTGATGGTACCCTCGCTACATGCACTCCCAATACATGTATTTTGAGCTTGGTATGTATTTCTTAATGAATACACTACTTATTTGTCTTTTAGTGGTGCCCACTCTCGCCAAAAATATGGTTTACAGCCTCACTTCTGCCTTATTGGTCAAAATATGAGCAAATCTTAAGGCAGGCCCCAGAAGGCGAATTACAGGCCTCCTGGGGCCTATATACCACACCAGTAGTCACTGCTATACTGGATGTAATTCTAAAACCTATGCAGTCAGATTTAGTGGGTTACAGACTATTTTCTTGCCAAATTTCAGACTTATAGACCAACATTTACTACTCATTTGGGCTGATTTACATGTATTTTACACCATTTTAACAGCAATATTCGGGTTAAATAATTTGTGTTCAGACATGTAATGCTCCAAATGTGCCTAAAATGTCCTCATTTCTGATCAAAACATGTCTGAAATTCCATAAGTGCTCCAGATTGACCACAATATGATATACCTGAAATTACCCCTCATGAGGGGGGGCAGACCAGGTCCACACCCCGAAAAACTGAAATTCCAAATATGGCCCTCGAGTTTGTCAGACAAATGCAATTTAATTCTATGGTGGAAACTGAGTTTCCTGTGAAAATCTGAACCAGATCCAACCCATTTAAGGGGTGTTTTGAGCTGATTTTCTTGTTGATGGTACCCTCGCTACATGCACTCCCAATACATGTATTTTGAGCTTGGTATGTATTTCTTAATGAATACACTACTTATTTGTCTTTTAGTGGTGCCCACTCTCGCCAAAAATATGGTTTACAGCCTCACTTCTGCCTTATTGGTCAAAATATGAGCAAATCTTAAGGCAGGCCCCAGAAGGCGAATTACAGGCCTCCTGGGGCCTATATACCACACCAGTAGTCACTGCTATACTGGATGTAATTCTAAAACCTATGCAGTCAGATTTAGTGGGTTACAGACTATTTTCTTGCCAAATTTCAGACTTATAGACCAACATTTACTACTCATTTGGGCTGATTTACATGTATTTTACACCATTTTAACAGCAATATTCGGGTTAAATAATTTGTGTTCAGACATGTAATGCTCCAAATGTGCCTAAAATGTCCTCATTTCTGATCAAAACATGTCTGAAATTCCATAAGTGCTCCAGATTGACCACAATATGATATACCTGAAATTACCCCTCATGAGGGGGGGCAGACCAGGTCCACACCCCGAAAAACTGAAATTCCAAATATGGCCCTCGAGTTTGTCAGACAAATGCAATTTAATTCTGTGGTGGAAACTGAGTTTCCTGTGAAAATCTGAACCAGATCCAACCCATTTAAGGGGTGTTTTGAGCTGATTTTCTTGTTGATGGTACCCTCGCTACATGCACTCCCAATACATGTATTTTGAGCTTGGTATGTATTTCTTAATGAATACACTACTTATTTGTCTTTTAGTGGTGCCCACTCTCGCCAAAAATATGGTTTACAGCCTCACTTCTGCCTTATTGGTCAAAATATGAGCAAATCTTAAGGCACCCCCCAGAAGGCGAATTACAGGCCTCCTGGGGCCTATATACCACACCAGTAGTCACTGCTATACTGGATGTAATTCTAAAACCTATGCAGTCAGATTTAGTGGGTTACAGACTATTTTCTTGCCAAATTTCAGAATTATAGACCAACATTTACTACTCATTTGGGCTGATTTACATGTATTTTACACCATTTTAACAGCAATATTCGGGTTAAATAATTTGTGTTCAGACATGTAATGCTCCAAATGTGCCTAAAATGTCCTCATTTCTGATCAAAACATGTCTGAAATTCCATAAGTGCTCCAGATTGACCACAATATGATATACCTGAAATTACCCCTCATGAGGGGGGGCAGACCAGGTCCACACCCCGAAAAACTGAAATTCCAAATATGGCCCTCGAGTTTGTCAGACAAATGCAATTTAATTCTATGGTGGAAACTGAGTTTCCTGTGAAAATCTGAACCAGATCCAACCCATTTAAGGGGTGTTTTGAGCTGATTTTCTTGTTGATGGTACCCTCGCTACATGCACTCCCAATACATGTATTTTGAGCTTGGTATGTATTTCTTAATGAATACACTACTTATTTGTCTTTTAGTGGTGCCCACTCTCGCCAAAAATATGGTTTACAGCCTCACTTCTGCCTTATTGGTCAAAATATGAGCAAATCTTAAGGCACCCCCCAGAAGGCGAATTACAGGCCTCCTGGGGCCTATATACCACACCAGTAGTCACTGCTATACTGGATGTAATTCTAAAACCTATGCAGTCAGATTTAGTGGGTTACAGACTATTTTCTTGCCAAATTTCAGAATTATAGACCAACATTTACTACTCATTTGGGCTGATTTACATGTATTTTACACCATTTTAACAGCAATATTCGGGTTAAATAATTTGTGTTCAGACATGTAATGCTCCAAATGTGCCTAAAATGTCCTCATTTCTGATCAAAACATGTCTGAAATTCCATAAGTGCTCCAGATTGACCACAATATGATATACCTGAAATTACCCCTCATGAGGGGGGGCAGACCAGGTCCACACCCCGAAAAACTGAAATTCCAAATATGGCCCTCGAGTTTGTCAGACAAATGCAATTTAATTCTATGGTGGAAACTGAGTTTCCTGTGAAAATCTGAACCAGATCCAACCCATTTAAGGGGTGTTTTGAGCTGATTTTCTTGTTGATGGTACCCTCGCTACATGCACTCCCAATACATGTATTTTGAGCTTGGTATGTATTTCTTAATGAATACACTACTTATTTGTCTTTTAGTGGTGCCCACTCTCGCCAAAAATATGGTTTACAGCCTCACTTCTGCCTTATTGGTCAAAATATGAGCAAATCTTAAGGCACCCCCCAGAAGGCGAATTACAGGCCTCCTGGGGCCTATATACCACACCAGTAGTCACTGCTATACTGGATGTAATTCTAAAACCTATGCAGTCAGATTTAGTGGGTTACAGACTATTTTCTTGCCAAATTTCAGACTTATAGACCAACATTTACTACTCATTTGGGCTGATTTACATGTATTTTACACCATTTTAACAGCAATATTCGGGTTAAATAATTTGTGTTCAGACATGTAATGCTCCAAATGTGCCTAAAATGTCCTCATTTCTGATCAAAACATGTCTGAAATTCCATAAGTGCTCCAGATATGACCACAATATGATATACCTGAAATTACCTCTCATGAGGGGGGGCAGACCAGGTCCACACCCCGAAAAACTGAAATTCCAAATATGGCCCTCGAGTTTGTCAGACAAATGCAATTTAATTCTATGGTGGAAACTGAGTTTCCTGTGAAAATCTGAACCAGATCCAACCCATTTAAGGGGTGTTTTGAGCTGATTTTCTTGTTGATGGTACCCTCGCTACATGCACTCCCAATACATGTATTTTGAGCTTGGTATGTATTTCTTAATGAATACACTACTTATTTCTCTTTTAGTGGTGCCCACTCTCGCCAAAAATATGGTTTACAGCCTCACTTCTGCCTTATTGGTCAAAACATGAGCAAATCTTAAGGCACCCCCCAGAAGGCGAATTACAGGCCTCCTGGGGCCTATATACCACACCAGTAGTCACTGCTATACTGGATGTAATTCTAAAACCTATGCAGTCAGATTTAGTGGGTTACAGACTATTTTCTTGCCAAATTTCAGACTTATAGACCAACATTTACTACTCATTTGGGCTGATTTACATGTATTTTACACCATTTTAACAGCAATATTCGGGTTAAATAATTTGTGTTCAGACATGTAATGCTCCAAATGTGCCTAAAATGTCCTCATTTCTGATCAAAACATGTCTGAAATTCCATAAGTGCTCCAGATTGACCACAATATGATATACCTGAAATTACCCCTCATGAGGGGGGGCAGACCAGGTCCACACCCCGAAAAACTGAAATTCCAAATATGGCCCTCGAGTTTGTCAGACAAATGCAATTTAATTCTATGGTGGAAACTGAGTTTCCTGTGAAAATCTGAACCAGATCCAACCCATTTAAGGGGTGTTTTGAGCTGAATTTCAAGTTTATGGTACCCTCGCTACATGCACTCCCAATACATGTATTTTGAGCTTGGTATGTATTTCTTAATGAATACACTACTTATTTCTCTTTTAGTGGTGCCCACTCTCGCCAAAAATATGGTTTACAGCCTTACTTCTGCCTTATTGGTCAAAATATGAGCAAATCTTAAGGCACCCCCCAGAAGGCGAATTACAGGCCTGCTGGGGCCCCTATACCACACCAGTAGTCACTGCTATACTGGATGTAATTCTAAGACCTATGCAGTCAGATTTAGTAGGTTACATACTATTTTCTTGCCAAATTTCAGAATTATAGACCAACATTTACGACTCATTTGGGCTGATTTACATGTATTTTACACCATTTTAACAGCAATATTCGGGTTAAATAATTTGTGTTAAGACATGAAATGCTCCAAATGTGCCAAAAAGTCCTTATTTCTGATCAAAACATGTCTGAAATTCCATAAGTGCTCCAAATTGACCACAATATGATATACCTGAAATTACCCCTCATGAGGGGGGGCAGACCAGGTCCACACCCCGAAAAACTGAAATTCCAAATATGGCCCTCGAGTTTGTCAGACAAATGCAATTTAATTCTATGGTGGAAACTGAGTTTCCTGTGAAAATCTGAACCAGATCCAATCCATTTAAGGGGTGTTTTGAGCTGATTTTCTTGTTGATGGTACCCTCGCTACATGCACTCCCAATACATGTATTTTGAGCTTGGTATGTATTTCTTAATGAATACACTACTTATTTCTCTTTTAGTGGTGCCCACTCTCGCCAAAAATATGGTTTACAGCCTCACTTCTGCCTTATTGGTCAAAATATGAGCAAATCTTAAGGCACCCCCCAGAAGGCGAATTACAGGCCTCCTGGGGCCTATATACCACACCAGTAGTCACTGCTATACTGGATGTAATTCTAAAACCTATGCAGTCAGATTTAGTGGGTTACAGACTATTTTCTTGCCAAATTTCAGAATTATAGACCAACATTTACTACTCATTTGGGCTGATTTACATGTATTTTACACCATTTTAACAGCAATATTCGGGTTAAATAATTTGTGTTCAGACATGTAATGCTCCAAATGTGCCTAAAATGTCCTCATTTCTGATCAAAACATGTCTGAAATTCCATAAGTGCTCCAGATTGACCACAATATGATATACCTGAAATTACCCCTCATGAGGGGGGGCAGACCAGGTCCACACCCCGAAAAACTGAAATTCCAAATATGGCCCTCGAGTTTGTCAGACAAATGCAATTTAATTCTATGGTGGAAACTGAGTTTCCTGTGAAAATCTGAACCAGATCCAACCCATTTAAGGGGTGTTTTGAGCTGATTTTCTTGTTGATGGTACCCTCGCTACATGCACTCCCAATACATGTATTTTGAGCTTGGTATGTATTTCTTAATGAATACACTACTTATTTGTCTTTTAGTGGTGCCCACTCTCGCCAAAAATATGGTTTACAGCCTCACTTCTGCCTTATTGGTCAAAATATGAGCAAATCTTAAGGCACCCCCCAGAAGGCGAATTACAGGCCTCCTGGGGCCTATATACCACACCAGTAGTCACTGCTATACTGGATGTAATTCTAAAACCTATGCAGTCAGATTTAGTGGGTTACAGACTATTTTCTTGCCAAATTTCAGACTTATAGACCAACATTTACTACTCATTTGGGCTGATTTACATGTATTTTACACCATTTTAACAGCAATATTCGGGTTAAATAATTTGTGTTCAGACATGTAATGCTCCAAATGTGCCTAAAATGTCCTCATTTCTGATCAAAACATGTCTGAAATTCCATAAGTGCTCCAGATATGACCACAATATGATATACCTGAAATTACCTCTCATGAGGGGGGGCAGACCAGGTCCACACCCCGAAAAACTGAAATTCCAAATATGGCCCTCGAGTTTGTCAGACAAATGCAATTTAATTCTATGGTGGAAACTGAGTTTCCTGTGAAAATCTGAACCAGATCCAACCCATTTAAGGGGTGTTTTGAGCTGATTTTCTTGTTGATGGTACCCTCGCTACATGCACTCCCAATACATGTATTTTGAGCTTGGTATGTATTTCTTAATGAATACACTACTTATTTCTCTTTTAGTGGTGCCCACTCTCGCCAAAAATATGGTTTACAGCCTCACTTCTGCCTTATTGGTCAAAACATGAGCAAATCTTAAGGCACCCCCCAGAAGGCGAATTACAGGCCTCCTGGGGCCTATATACCACACCAGTAGTCACTGCTATACTGGATGTAATTCTAAAACCTATGCAGTCAGATTTAGTGGGTTACAGACTATTTTCTTGCCAAATTTCAGACTTATAGACCAACATTTACTACTCATTTGGGCTGATTTACATGTATTTTACACCATTTTAACAGCAATATTCGGGTTAAATAATTTGTGTTCAGACATGTAATGCTCCAAATGTGCCTAAAATGTCCTCATTTCTGATCAAAACATGTCTGAAATTCCATAAGTGCTCCAGATTGACCACAATATGATATACCTGAAATTACCCCTCATGAGGGGGGGCAGACCAGGTCCACACCCCGAAAAACTGAAATTCCAAATATGGCCCTCGAGTTTGTCAGACAAATGCAATTTAATTCTATGGTGGAAACTGAGTTTCCTGTGAAAATCTGAACCAGATCCAACCCATTTAAGGGGTGTTTTGAGCTGAATTTCAAGTTTATGGTACCCTCGCTACATGCACTCCCAATACATGTATTTTGAGCTTGGTATGTATTTCTTAATGAATACACTACTTATTTCTCTTTTAGTGGTGCCCACTCTCGCCAAAAATATGGTTTACAGCCTTACTTCTGCCTTATTGGTCAAAATATGAGCAAATCTTAAGGCACCCCCCAGAAGGCGAATTACAGGCCTGCTGGGGCCCCTATACCACACCAGTAGTCACTGCTATACTGGATGTAATTCTAAGACCTATGCAGTCAGATTTAGTAGGTTACATACTATTTTCTTGCCAAATTTCAGAATTATAGACCAACATTTACTACTCATTTGGGCTGATTTACATGTATTTTACACCATTTTAACAGCAATATTCGGGTTAAATAATTTGTGTTAAGACATGAAATGCTCCAAATGTGCCAAAAAGTCCTTATTTCTGATCAAAACATGTCTGAAATTCCATAAGTGCTCCAAATTGACCACAATATGATATACCTGAAATTACCCCTCATGAGGGGGGCAGACCAGGTCCACACCCCGAAAAACTGAAATTCCAAATATGGCCCTCGAGTTTGTCAGACAAATGCAATTTAATTCTATGGTGGAAACTGAGTTTCCTGTGAAAATCTTAACCAGATCCAATCCATTTAAGGGGTGTTTTGAGCTGATTTTCTTGTTGATGGTACCCTCGCTACATGCACTCCCAATACATGTATTTTGAGCTTGGTATGTATTTCTTAATGAATACACTACTTATTTCTCTTTTAGTGGTGCCCACTCTCGCCAAAAATATGGTTTACAGCCTCACTTCTGCCTTATTGGTCAAAATATGAGCAAATCTTAAGGCACCCCCCAGAAGGCGAATTACAGGCCTCCTGGGGCCTATATACCACACCAGTAGTCACTGCTATACTGGATGTAATTCTAAAACCTATGCAGTCAGATTTAGTGGGTTACAGACTATTTTCTTGCCAAATTTCAGACTTATAGACCAACATTTACTACTCATTTGGGCTGATTTACATGTATTTTACACCATTTTAACAGCAATATTCGGGTTAAATAATTTGTGTTCAGACATGTAATGCTCCAAATGTGCCTAAAATGTCCTCATTTCTGATCAAAACATGTCTGAAATTCCATAAGTGCTCCAGATTGACCACAATATGATATACCTGAAATTACCCCTCATGAGGGGGGGCAGACCAGGTCCACACCCCGAAAAACTGAAATTCCAAATATGGCCCTCGAGTTTGTCAGACAAATGCAATTTAATTCTGTGGTGGAAACTGAGTTTCCTGTGAAAATCTGAACCAGATCCAACCCATTTAAGGGGTGTTTTGAGCTGATTTTCTTGTTGATGGTACCCTCGCTACATGCACTCCCAATACATGTATTTTGAGCTTGGTATGTATTTCTTAATGAATACACTACTTATTTCTCTTTTAGTGGTGCCCACTCTCGCCAAAAATATGGTTTACAGCCTCACTTCTGCCTTATTGGTCAAAATATGAGCAAATCTTAAGGCACCCCCCAGAAGGCGAATTACAGGCCTCCTGGGGCCTATATACCACACCAGTAGTCACTGCTATACTGGATGTAATTCTAAAACCTATGCAGTCAGATTTAGTGGGTTACAGACTATTTTCTTGCCAAATTTCAGAATTATAGACCAACATTTACTACTCATTTGGGCTGATTTACATGTATTTTACACCATTTTAACAGCAATATTCGGGTTAAATAATTTGTGTTCAGACATGTAATGCTCCAAATGTGCCTAAAATGTCCTCATTTCTGATCAAAACATGTCTGAAATTCCATAAGTGCTCCAGATTGACCACAATATGATATACCTGAAATTACCCCTCATGAGAGGGGGCAGACCAGGTCCACACCCCGAAAAACTGAAATTCCAAATATGGCCCTCGAGTTTGTCAGACAAATGCAATTTAATTCTATGGTGGAAACTGAGTTTCCTGTGAAAATCTGAACCAGATCCAACCCATTTAAGGGGTGTTTTGAGCTGATTTTCTTGTTGATGGTACCCTCGCTACATGCACTCCCAATACATGTATTTTGAGCTTGGTATGTATTTCTTAATGAATACACTACTTATTTCTCTTTTAGTGGTGCCCACTCTCGCCAAAAATATGGTTTACAGCCTCACTTCTGCCTTATTGGTCAAAATATGAGCAAATCTTAAGGCACCCCCCAGAAGGCGAATTACAGGCCTCCTGGGGCCTATATACCACACCAGTAGTCACTGCTATACTGGATGTAATTCTAAAACCTATGCAGTCAGATTTAGTGGGTTACAGACTATTTTCTTGCCAAATTTCAGACTTATAGACCAACATTTACTACTCATTTGGGCTGATTTACATGTATTTTACACCATTTTAACAGCAATATTCGGGTTAAATAATTTGTGTTCAGACATGTAATGCTCCAAATGTGCCTAAAATGTCCTCATTTCTGATCAAAACATGTCTGAAATTCCATAAGTGCTCCAGATTGACCACAATATGATATACCTGAAATTACCCCTCATGAGGGGGGGCAGACCAGGTCCACACCCCGAAAAACTGAAATTCCAAATATGGCCCTCGAGTTTGTCAGACAAATGCAATTTAATTCTATGGTGGAAACTGAGTTTCCTGTGAAAATCTGAACCAGATCCAACCCATTTAAGGGGTGTTTTGAGCTGATTTTCTTGTTGATGGTACCCTCGCTACATGCACTCCCAATACATGTATTTTGAGCTTGGTATGTATTTCTTAATGAATACACTACTTATTTCTCTTTTAGTGGTGCCCACTCTCGCCAAAAATATGGTTTACAGCCTCACTTCTGCCTTATTGGTCAAAACATGAGCAAATCTTAAGGCACCCCCCAGAAGGCGAATTACAGGCCTCCTGGGGCCTATATACCACACCAGTAGTCACTGCTATACTGGATGTAATTCTAAAACCTATGCAGTCAGATTTAGTGGGTTACAGACTATTTTCTTGCCAAATTTCAGACTTATAGACCAACATTTACTACTCATTTGGGCTGATTTACATGTATTTTACACCATTTTAACAGCAATATTCGGGTTAAATAATTTGTGTTCAGACATGTAATGCTCCAAATGTGCCTAAAATGTCCTCATTTCTGATCAAAACATGTCTGAAATTCCATAAGTGCTCCAGATTGACCACAATATGATATACCTGAAATTACCCCTCATGAGGGGGGGCAGACCAGGTCCACACCCCGAAAAACTGAAATTCCAAATATGGCCCTCGAGTTTGTCAGACAAATGCAATTTAATTCTATGGTGGAAACTGAGTTTCCTGTGAAAATCTGAACCAGATCCAACCCATTTAAGGGGTGTTTTGAGCTGAATTTCAAGTTTATGGTACCCTCGCTACATGCACTCCCAATACATGTATTTTGAGCTTGGTATGTATTTCTTAATGAATACACTACTTATTTCTCTTTTAGTGGTGCCCACTCTCGCCAAAAATATGGTTTACAGCCTTACTTCTGCCTTATTGGTCAAAATATGAGCAAATCTTAAGGCACCCCCCAGAAGGCGAATTACAGGCCTGCTGGGGCCCCTATACCACACCAGTAGTCACTGCTATACTGGATGTAATTCTAAGACCTATGCAGTCAGATTTAGTAGGTTACATACTATTTTCTTGCCAAATTTCAGAATTATAGACCAACATTTACTACTCATTTGGGCTGATTTACATGTATTTTACACCATTTTAACAGCAATATTCGGGTTAAATAATTTGTGTTAAGACATGAAATGCTCCAAATGTGCCAAAAAGTCCTTATTTCTGATCAAAACATGTCTGAAATTCCATAAGTGCTCCAAATTGACCACAATATGATATACCTGAAATTACCCCTCATGAGGGGGGCAGACCAGGTCCACACCCCGAAAAACTGAAATTCCAAATATGGCCCTCGAGTTTGTCAGACAAATGCAATTTAATTCTATGGTGGAAACTGAGTTTCCTGTGAAAATCTTAACCAGATCCAATCCATTTAAGGGGTGTTTTGAGCTGATTTTCTTGTTGATGGTACCCTCGCTACATGCACTCCCAATACATGTATTTTGAGCTTGGTATGTATTTCTTAATGAATACACTACTTATTTCTCTTTTAGTGGTGCCCACTCTCGCCAAAAATATGGTTTACAGCCTCACTTCTGCCTTATTGGTCAAAATATGAGCAAATCTTAAGGCACCCCCCAGAAGGCGAATTACAGGCCTCCTGGGGCCTATATACCACACCAGTAGTCACTGCTATACTGGATGTAATTCTAAAACCTATGCAGTCAGATTTAGTGGGTTACAGACTATTTTCTTGCCAAATTTCAGACTTATAGACCAACATTTACTACTCATTTGGGCTGATTTACATGTATTTTACACCATTTTAACAGCAATATTCGGGTTAAATAATTTGTGTTCAGACATGTAATGCTCCAAATGTGCCTAAAATGTCCTCATTTCTGATCAAAACATGTCTGAAATTCCATAAGTGCTCCAGATTGACCACAATATGATATACCTGAAATTACCCCTCATGAGGGGGGGCAGACCAGGTCCACACCCCGAAAAACTGAAATTCCAAATATGGCCCTCGAGTTTGTCAGACAAATGCAATTTAATTCTGTGGTGGAAACTGAGTTTCCTGTGAAAATCTGAACCAGATCCAACCCATTTAAGGGGTGTTTTGAGCTGATTTTCTTGTTGATGGTACCCTCGCTACATGCACTCCCAATACATGTATTTTGAGCTTGGTATGTATTTCTTAATGAATACACTACTTATTTCTCTTTTAGTGGTGCCCACTCTCGCCAAAAATATGGTTTACAGCCTCACTTCTGCCTTATTGGTCAAAATATGAGCAAATCTTAAGGCACCCCCCAGAAGGCGAATTACAGGCCTCCTGGGGCCTATATACCACACCAGTAGTCACTGCTATACTGGATGTAATTCTAAAACCTATGCAGTCAGATTTAGTGGGTTACAGACTATTTTCTTGCCAAATTTCAGACTTATAGACCAACATTTACTACTCATTTGGGCTGATTTACATGTATTTTACACCATTTTAACAGCAATATTCGGGTTAAATAATTTGTGTTCAGACATGTAATGCTCCAAATGTGCCTAAAATGTCCTCATTTCTGATCAAAACATGTCTGAAATTCCATAAGTGCTCCAGATTGACCACAATATGATATACCTGAAATTACCCCTCATGAGGGGGGGCAGACCAGGTCCACACCCCGAAAAACTGAAATTCCAAATATGGCCCTCGAGTTTGTCAGACAAATGCAATTTAATTCTATGGTGGAAACTGAGTTTCCTGTGAAAATCTGAACCAGATCCAACCCATTTAAGGGGTGTTTTGAGCTGATTTTCTTGTTGATGGTACCCTCGCTACATGCACTCCCAATACATGTATTTTGAGCTTGGTATGTATTTCTTAATGAATACACTACTTATTTCTCTTTTAGTGGTGCCCACTCTCGCCAAAAATATGGTTTACAGCCTCACTTCTGCCTTATTGGTCAAAACATGAGCAAATCTTAAGGCACCCCCCAGAAGGCGAATTACAGGCCTCCTGGGGCCTATATACCACACCAGTAGTCACTGCTATACTGGATGTAATTCTAAAACCTATGCAGTCAGATTTAGTGGGTTACAGACTATTTTCTTGCCAAATTTCAGACTTATAGACCAACATTTACTACTCATTTGGGCTGATTTACATGTATTTTACACCATTTTAACAGCAATATTCGGGTTAAATAATTTGTGTTCAGACATGTAATGCTCCAAATGTGCCTAAAATGTCCTCATTTCTGATCAAAACATGTCTGAAATTCCATAAGTGCTCCAGATTGACCACAATATGATATACCTGAAATTACCCCTCATGAGGGGGGGCAGACCAGGTCCACACCCCGAAAAACTGAAATTCCAAATATGGCCCTCGAGTTTGTCAGACAAATGCAATTTAATTCTATGGTGGAAACTGAGTTTCCTGTGAAAATCTGAACCAGATCCAACCCATTTAAGGGGTGTTTTGAGCTGAATTTCAAGTTTATGGTACCCTCGCTACATGCACTCCCAATACATGTATTTTGAGCTTGGTATGTATTTCTTAATGAATACACTACTTATTTCTCTTTTAGTGGTGCCCACTCTCGCCAAAAATATGGTTTACAGCCTTACTTCTGCCTTATTGGTCAAAATATGAGCAAATCTTAAGGCACCCCCCAGAAGGCGAATTACAGGCCTGCTGGGGCCCCTATACCACACCAGTAGTCACTGCTATACTGGATGTAATTCTAAGACCTATGCAGTCAGATTTAGTAGGTTACATACTATTTTCTTGCCAAATTTCAGAATTATAGACCAACATTTACTACTCATTTGGGCTGATTTACATGTATTTTACACCATTTTAACAGCAATATTCGGGTTAAATAATTTGTGTTAAGACATGAAATGCTCCAAATGTGCCAAAAAGTCCTTATTTCTGATCAAAACATGTCTGAAATTCCATAAGTGCTCCAAATTGACCACAATATGATATACCTGAAATTACCCCTCATGAGGGGGGCAGACCAGGTCCACACCCCGAAAAACTGAAATTCCAAATATGGCCCTCGAGTTTGTCAGACAAATGCAATTTAATTCTATGGTGGAAACTGAGTTTCCTGTGAAAATCTTAACCAGATCCAATCCATTTAAGGGGTGTTTTGAGCTGATTTTCTTGTTGATGGTACCCTCGCTACATGCACTCCCAATACATGTATTTTGAGCTTGGTATGTATTTCTTAATGAATACACTACTTATTTCTCTTTTAGTGGTGCCCACTCTCGCCAAAAATATGGTTTACAGCCTCACTTCTGCCTTATTGGTCAAAATATGAGCAAATCTTAAGGCACCCCCCAGAAGGCGAATTACAGGCCTCCTGGGGCCTATATACCACACCAGTAGTCACTGCTATACTGGATGTAATTCTAAAACCTATGCAGTCAGATTTAGTGGGTTACAGACTATTTTCTTGCCAAATTTCAGACTTATAGACCAACATTTACTACTCATTTGGGCTGATTTACATGTATTTTACACCATTTTAACAGCAATATTCGGGTTAAATAATTTGTGTTCAGACATGTAATGCTCCAAATGTGCCTAAAATGTCCTCATTTCTGATCAAAACATGTCTGAAATTCCATAAGTGCTCCAGATTGACCACAATATGATATACCTGAAATTACCCCTCATGAGGGGGGGCAGACCAGGTCCACACCCCGAAAAACTGAAATTCCAAATATGGCCCTCGAGTTTGTCAGACAAATGCAATTTAATTCTGTGGTGGAAACTGAGTTTCCTGTGAAAATCTGAACCAGATCCAACCCATTTAAGGGGTGTTTTGAGCTGATTTTCTTGTTGATGGTACCCTCGCTACATGCACTCCCAATACATGTATTTTGAGCTTGGTATGTATTTCTTAATGAATACACTACTTATTTCTCTTTTAGTGGTGCCCACTCTCGCCAAAAATATGGTTTACAGCCTCACTTCTGCCTTATTGGTCAAAATATGAGCAAATCTTAAGGCACCCCCCAGAAGGCGAATTACAGGCCTCCTGGGGCCTATATACCACACCAGTAGTCACTGCTATACTGGATGTAATTCTAAAACCTATGCAGTCAGATTTAGTGGGTTACAGACTATTTTCTTGCCAAATTTCAGAATTATAGACCAACATTTACTACTCATTTGGGCTGATTTACATGTATTTTACACCATTTTAACAGCAATATTCGGGTTAAATAATTTGTGTTCAGACATGTAATGCTCCAAATGTGCCTAAAATGTCCTCATTTCTGATCAAAACATGTCTGAAATTCCATAAGTGCTCCAGATTGACCACAATATGATATACCTGAAATTACCCCTCATGAGAGGGGGCAGACCAGGTCCACACCCCGAAAAACTGAAATTCCAAATATGGCCCTCGAGTTTGTCAGACAAATGCAATTTAATTCTATGGTGGAAACTGAGTTTCCTGTGAAAATCTGAACCAGATCCAACCCATTTAAGGGGTGTTTTGAGCTGATTTTCTTGTTGATGGTACCCTCGCTACATGCACTCCCAATACATGTATTTTGAGCTTGGTATGTATTTCTTAATGAATACACTACTTATTTCTCTTTTAGTGGTGCCCACTCTCGCCAAAAATATGGTTTACAGCCTCACTTCTGCCTTATTGGTCAAAATATGAGCAAATCTTAAGGCACCCCCCAGAAGGCGAATTACAGGCCTCCTGGGGCCTATATACCACACCAGTAGTCACTGCTATACTGGATGTAATTCTAAAACCTATGCAGTCAGATTTAGTGGGTTACAGACTATTTTCTTGCCAAATTTCAGACTTATAGACCAACATTTACTACTCATTTGGGCTGATTTACATGTATTTTACACCATTTTAACAGCAATATTCGGGTTAAATAATTTGTGTTCAGACATGTAATGCTCCAAATGTGCCTAAAATGTCCTCATTTCTGATCAAAACATGTCTGAAATTCCATAAGTGCTCCAGATTGACCACAATATGATATACCTGAAATTACCCCTCATGAGGGGGGGCAGACCAGGTCCACACCCCGAAAAACTGAAATTCCAAATATGGCCCTCGAGTTTGTCAGACAAATGCAATTTAATTCTATGGTGGAAACTGAGTTTCCTGTGAAAATCTGAACCAGATCCAACCCATTTAAGGGGTGTTTTGAGCTGATTTTCTTGTTGATGGTACCCTCGCTACATGCACTCCCAATACATGTATTTTGAGCTTGGTATGTATTTCTTAATGAATACACTACTTATTTGTCTTTTAGTGGTGCCCACTCTCGCCAAAAATATGGTTTACAGCCTCACTTCTGCCTTATTGGTCAAAATATGAGCAAATCTTAAGGCACCCCCCAGAAGGCGAATTACAGGCCTCCTGGGGCCTATATACCACACCAGTAGTCACTGCTATACTGGATGTAATTCTAAAACCTATGCAGTCAGATTTAGTGGGTTACAGACTATTTTCTTGCCAAATTTCAGACTTATAGACCAACATTTACTACTCATTTGGGCTGATTTACATGTATTTTACACCATTTTAACAGCAATATTCGGGTTAAATAATTTGTGTTCAGACATGTAATGCTCCAAATGTGCCTAAAATGTCCTCATTTCTGATCAAAACATGTCTGAAATTCCATAAGTGCTCCAGATTGACCACAATATGATATACCTGAAATTACCCCTCATGAGGGGGGGCAGACCAGGTCCACACCCCGAAAAACTGAAATTCCAAATATGGCCCTCGAGTTTGTCAGACAAATGCAATTTAATTCTGTGGTGGAAACTGAGTTTCCTGTGAAAATCTGAACCAGATCCAACCCATTTAAGGGGTGTTTTGAGCTGATTTTCTTGTTGATGGTACCCTCGCTACATGCACTCCCAATACATGTATTTTGAGCTTGGTATGTATTTCTTAATGAATACACTACTTATTTGTCTTTTAGTGGTGCCCACTCTCGCCAAAAATATGGTTTACAGCCTCACTTCTGCCTTATTGGTCAAAATATGAGCAAATCTTAAGGCACCCCCCAGAAGGCGAATTACAGGCCTCCTGGGGCCTATATACCACACCAGTAGTCACTGCTATACTGGATGTAATTCTAAAACCTATGCAGTCAGATTTAGTGGGTTACAGACTATTTTCTTGCCAAATTTCAGACTTATAGACCAACATTTACTACTCATTTGGGCTGATTTACATGTATTTTACACCATTTTAACAGCAATATTCGGGTTAAATAATTTGTGTTCAGACATGTAATGCTCCAAATGTGCCTAAAATGTCCTCATTTCTGATCAAAACATGTCTGAAATTCCATAAGTGCTCCAGATTGACCACAATATGATATACCTGAAATTACCCCTCATGAGGGGGGGCAGACCAGGTCCACACCCCGAAAAACTGAAATTCCAAATATGGCCCTCGAGTTTGTCAGACAAATGCAATTTAATTCTGTGGTGGAAACTGAGTTTCCTGTGAAAATCTGAACCAGATCCAACCCATTTAAGGGGTGTTTTGAGCTGATTTTCTTGTTGATGGTACCCTCGCTACATGCACTCCCAATACATGTATTTTGAGCTTGGTATGTATTTCTTAATGAATACACTACTTATTTCTCTTTTAGTGGTGCCCACTCTCGCCAAAAATATGGTTTACAGCCTCACTTCTGCCTTATTGGTCAAAATATGAGCAAATCTTAAGGCACCCCCCAGAAGGCGAATTACAGGCCTCCTGGGGCCTATATACCACACCAGTAGTCACTGCTATACTGGATGTAATTCTAAAACCTATGCAGTCAGATTTAGTGGGTTACAGACTATTTTCTTGCCAAATTTCAGAATTATAGACCAACATTTACTACTCATTTGGGCTGATTTACATGTATTTTACACCATTTTAACAGCAATATTCGGGTTAAATAATTTGTGTTCAGACATGTAATGCTCCAAATGTGCCTAAAATGTCCTCATTTCTGATCAAAACATGTCTGAAATTCCATAAGTGCTCCAGATTGACCACAATATGATATACCTGAAATTACCCCTCATGAGGGGGGGCAGACCAGGTCCACACCCCGAAAAACTGAAATTCCAAATATGGCCCTCGAGTTTGTCAGACAAATGCAATTTAATTCTATGGTGGAAACTGAGTTTCCTGTGAAAATCTGAACCAGATCCAACCCATTTAAGGGGTGTTTTGAGCTGATTTTCTTGTTGATGGTACCCTCGCTACATGCACTCCCAATACATGTATTTTGAGCTTGGTATGTATTTCTTAATGAATACACTACTTATTTGTCTTTTAGTGGTGCCCACTCTCGCCAAAAATATGGTTTACAGCCTCACTTCTGCCTTATTGGTCAAAATATGAGCAAATCTTAAGGCAGGCCCCAGAAGGCGAATTACAGGCCTCCTGGGGCCTATATACCACACCAGTAGTCACTGCTATACTGGATGTAATTCTAAAACCTATGCAGTCAGATTTAGTGGGTTACAGACTATTTTCTTGCCAAATTTCAGACTTATAGACCAACATTTACTACTCATTTGGGCTGATTTACATGTATTTTACACCATTTTAACAGCAATATTCGGGTTAAATAATTTGTGTTCAGACATGTAATGCTCCAAATGTGCCTAAAATGTCCTCATTTCTGATCAAAACATGTCTGAAATTCCATAAGTGCTCCAGATTGACCACAATATGATATACCTGAAATTACCCCTCATGAGGGGGGGGCAGACCAGGTCCACACCCCGAAAAACTGAAATTCCAAATATGGCCCTCGAGTTTGTCAGACAAATGCAATTTAATTCTGTGGTGGAAACTGAGTTTCCTGTGAAAATCTGAACCAGATCCAACCCATTTAAGGGGTGTTTTGAGCTGATTTTCTTGTTGATGGTACCCTCGCTACATGCACTCCCAATACATGTATTTTGAGCTTGGTATGTATTTCTTAATGAATACACTACTTATTTCTCTTTTAGTGGTGCCCACTCTCGCCAAAAATATGGTTTACAGCCTCACTTCTGCCTTATTGGTCAAAATATGAGCAAATCTTAAGGCACCCCCCAGAAGGCGAATTACAGGCCTCCTGGGGCCTATATACCACACCAGTAGTCACTGCTATACTGGATGTAATTCTAAAACCTATGCAGTCAGATTTAGTGGGTTACAGACTATTTTCTTGCCAAATTTCAGAATTATAGACCAACATTTACTACTCATTTGGGCTGATTTACATGTATTTTACACCATTTTAACAGCAATATTCGGGTTAAATAATTTGTGTTCAGACATGTAATGCTCCAAATGTGCCTAAAATGTCCTCATTTCTGATCAAAACATGTCTGAAATTCCATAAGTGCTCCAGATTGACCACAATATGATATACCTGAAATTACCCCTCATGAGGGGGGGCAGACCAGGTCCACACCCCGAAAAACTGAAATTCCAAATATGGCCCTCGAGTTTGTCAGACAAATGCAATTTAATTCTATGGTGGAAACTGAGTTTCCTGTGAAAATCTGAACCAGATCCAACCCATTTAAGGGGTGTTTTGAGCTGATTTTCTTGTTGATGGTACCCTCGCTACATGCACTCCCAATACATGTATTTTGAGCTTGGTATGTATTTCTTAATGAATACACTACTTATTTGTCTTTTAGTGGTGCCCACTCTCGCCAAAAATATGGTTTACAGCCTCACTTCTGCCTTATTGGTCAAAATATGAGCAAATCTTAAGGCAGGCCCCAGAAGGCGAATTACAGGCCTCCTGGGGCCTATATACCACACCAGTAGTCACTGCTATACTGGATGTAATTCTAAAACCTATGCAGTCAGATTTAGTGGGTTACAGACTATTTTCTTGCCAAATTTCAGACTTATAGACCAACATTTACTACTCATTTGGGCTGATTTACATGTATTTTACACCATTTTAACAGCAATATTCGGGTTAAATAATTTGTGTTCAGACATGTAATGCTCCAAATGTGCCTAAAATGTCCTCATTTCTGATCAAAACATGTCTGAAATTCCATAAGTGCTCCAGATTGACCACAATATGATATACCTGAAATTACCCCTCATGAGGGGGGGCAGACCAGGTCCACACCCCGAAAAACTGAAATTCCAAATATGGCCCTCGAGTTTGTCAGACAAATGCAATTTAATTCTATGGTGGAAACTGAGTTTCCTGTGAAAATCTGAACCAGATCCAACCCATTTAAGGGGTGTTTTGAGCTGATTTTCTTGTTGATGGTACCCTCGCTACATGCACTCCCAATACATGTATTTTGAGCTTGGTATGTATTTCTTAATGAATACACTACTTATTTGTCTTTTAGTGGTGCCCACTCTCGCCAAAAATATGGTTTACAGCCTCACTTCTGCCTTATTGGTCAAAATATGAGCAAATCTTAAGGCAGGCCCCAGAAGGCGAATTACAGGCCTCCTGGGGCCTATATACCACACCAGTAGTCACTGCTATACTGGATGTAATTCTAAAACCTATGCAGTCAGATTTAGTGGGTTACAGACTATTTTCTTGCCAAATTTCAGACTTATAGACCAACATTTACTACTCATTTGGGCTGATTTACATGTATTTTACACCATTTTAACAGCAATATTCGGGTTAAATAATTTGTGTTCAGACATGTAATGCTCCAAATGTGCCTAAAATGTCCTCATTTCTGATCAAAACATGTCTGAAATTCCATAAGTGCTCCAGATTGACCACAATATGATATACCTGAAATTACCCCTCATGAGGGGGGGCAGACCAGGTCCACACCCCGAAAAACTGAAATTCCAAATATGGCCCTCGAGTTTGTCAGACAAATGCAATTTAATTCTGTGGTGGAAACTGAGTTTCCTGTGAAAATCTGAACCAGATCCAACCCATTTAAGGGGTGTTTTGAGCTGATTTTCTTGTTGATGGTACCCTCGCTACATGCACTCCCAATACATGTATTTTGAGCTTGGTATGTATTTCTTAATGAATACACTACTTATTTCTCTTTTAGTGGTGCCCACTCTCGCCAAAAATATGGTTTACAGCCTCACTTCTGCCTTATTGGTCAAAATATGAGCAAATCTTAAGGCACCCCCCAGAAGGCGAATTACAGGCCTCCTGGGGCCTATATACCACACCAGTAGTCACTGCTCCAAATGTGCCTAAAATGTCCTCATTTCTGATCAAAACATGTCTGAAATTCCATAAGTGCTCCAGATTGACCACAATATGATATACCTGAAATTACCCCTCATGAGGGGGGGCAGACCAGGTCCACACCCCGAAAAACTGAAATTCCAAATATGGCCCTCGAGTTTGTCAGACAAATGCAATTTAATTCTATGGTGGAAACTGAGTTTCCTGTGAAAATCTGAACCAGATCCAACCCATTTAAGGGGTGTTTTGAGCTGATTTTCTTGTTGATGGTACCCTCGCTACATGCACTCCCAATACATGTATTTTGAGCTTGGTATGTATTTCTTAATGAATACACTACTTATTTCTCTTTTAGTGGTGCCCACTCTCGCCAAAAAATATGGTTTACAGCCTCACTTCTGCCTTATTGGTCAAAATATGAGCAAATCTTAAGGCACCCCCCAGAAGGCGAATTACAGGCCTCCTGGGGCCTATATACCACACCAGTAGTCACTGCTCCAAATGTGCCTAAAATGTCCTCATTTCTGATCAAAACATGTCTGAAATTCCATAAGTGCTCCAGATTGACCACAATATGATATACCTGAAATTACCCCTCATGAGGGGGGGCAGACCAGGTCCACACCCCGAAAAACTGAAATTCCAAATATGGCCCTCGAGTTTGTCAGACAAATGCAATTTAATTCTATGGTGGAAACTGAGTTTCCTGTGAAAATCTGAACCAGATCCAACCCATTTAAGGGGTGTTTTGAGCTGATTTTCTTGTTGATGGTACCCTCGCTACATGCACTCCCAATACATGTATTTTGAGCTTGGTATGTATTTCTTAATGAATACACTACTTATTTCTCTTTTAGTGGTGCCCACTCTCGCCAAAAATATGGTTTACAGCCTCACTTCTGCCTTATTGGTCAAAATATGAGCAAATCTTAAGGCACCCCCCAGAAGGCGAATTACAGGCCTCCTGGGGCCTATATACCACACCAGTAGTCACTGCTATACTGGATGTAATTCTAAAACCTATGCAGTCAGATTTAGTGGGTTACAGACTATTTTCTTGCCAAATTTCAGACTTATAGACCAACATTTACTACTCATTTGGGCTGATTTACATGTATTTTACACCATTTTAACAGCAATATTCGGGTTAAATAATTTGTGTTCAGACATGTAATGCTCCAAATGTGCCTAAAATGTCCTCATTTCTGATCAAAACATGTCTGAAATTCCATAAGTGCTCCAGATTGACCACAATATGATATACCTGAAATTACCCCTCATGAGGGGGGGCAGACCAGGTCCACACCCCGAAAAACTGAAATTCCAAATATGGCCCTCGAGTTTGTCAGACAAATGCAATTTAATTCTATGGTGGAAACTGAGTTTCCTGTGAAAATCTGAACCAGATCCAACCCATTTAAGGGGTGTTTTGAGCTGATTTTCTTGTTGATGGTACCCTCGCTACATGCACTCCCAATACATGTATTTTGAGCTTGGTATGTATTTCTTAATGAATACACTACTTATTTCTCTTTTAGTGGTGCCCACTCTCGCCAAAAAATATGGTTTACAGCCTCACTTCTGCCTTATTGGTCAAAATATGAGCAAATCTTAAGGCACCCCCCAGAAGGCGAATTACAGGCCTCCTGGGGCCTATATACCACACCAGTAGTCACTGCTCCAAATGTGCCTAAAATGTCCTCATTTCTGATCAAAACATGTCTGAAATTCCATAAGTGCTCCAGATTGACCACAATATGATATACCTGAAATTACCCCTCATGAGGGGGGGCAGACCAGGTCCACACCCCGAAAAACTGAAATTCCAAATATGGCCCTCGAGTTTGTCAGACAAATGCAATTTAATTCTATGGTGGAAACTGAGTTTCCTGTGAAAATCTGAACCAGATCCAACCCATTTAAGGGGTGTTTTGAGCTGATTTTCTTGTTGATGGTACCCTCGCTACATGCACTCCCAATACATGTATTTTGAGCTTGGTATGTATTTCTTAATGAATACACTACTTATTTCTCTTTTAGTGGTGCCCACTCTCGCCAAAAAATATGGTTTACAGCCTCACTTCTGCCTTATTGGTCAAAATATGAGCAAATCTTAAGGCACCCCCCAGAAGGCGAATTACAGGCCTCCTGGGGCCTATATACCACACCAGTAGTCACTGCTCCAAATGTGCCTAAAATGTCCTCATTTCTGATCAAAACATGTCTGAAATTCCATAAGTGCTCCAGATTGACCACAATATGATATACCTGAAATTACCCCTCATGAGGGGGGGCAGACCAGGTCCACACCCCGAAAAACTGAAATTCCAAATATGGCCCTCGAGTTTGTCAGACAAATGCAATTTAATTCTATGGTGGAAACTGAGTTTCCTGTGAAAATCTGAACCAGATCCAACCCATTTAAGGGGTGTTTTGAGCTGATTTTCTTGTTGATGGTACCCTCGCTACATGCACTCCCAATACATGTATTTTGAGCTTGGTATGTATTTTTTAATGAATACACTACTTATTTCTCTTTTAGTGGTGCCCACTCTCGCCAAAAATATGGTTTACAGCCTCACTTCTGCCTTATTGGTCAAAATATGAGCAAATCTTAAGGCACCCCCCAGAAGGCGAATTACAGGCCTCCTGGGGCCTATATACCACACCAGTAGTCACTGCTATACTGGATGTAATTCTAAAACCTATGCAGTCAGATTTAGTGGGTTACAGACTATTTTCTTGCCAAATTTCAGAATTATAGACCAACATTTACTACTCATTTGGGCTGATTTACATGTATTTTACACCATTTTAACAGCAATATTCGGGTTAAATAATTTGTGTTCAGACATGTAATGCTCCAAATGTGCCTAAAATGTCCTCATTTCTGATCAAAACATGTCTGAAATTCCATAAGTGCTCCAGATTGACCACAATATGATATACCTGAAATTACCCCTCATGAGGGGGGGCAGACCAGGTCCACACCCCGAAAAACTGAAATTCCAAATATGGCCCTCGAGTTTGTCAGACAAATGCAATTTAATTCTATGGTGGAAACTGAGTTTCCTGTGAAAATCTGAACCAGATCCAACCCATTTAAGGGGTGTTTTGAGCTGATTTTCTTGTTGATGGTACCCTCGCTACATGCACTCCCAATACATGTATTTTGAGCTTGGTATGTATTTCTTAATGAATACACTACTTATTTCTCTTTTAGTGGTGCCCACTCTCGCCAAAAATATGGTTTACAGCCTCACTTCTGCCTTATTGGTCAAAATATGAGCAAATCTTAAGGCACCCCCCAGAAGGCGAATTACAGGCCTCCTGGGGCCTATATACCACAACAGTAGTCACTGCTCCAAATGTGCCTAAAATGTCCTCATTTCTGATCAAAACATGTCTGAAATTCCATAAGTGCTCCAGATTGACCACAATATGATATACCTGAAATTACCCCTCATGAGGGGGGGCAGACCAGGTCCACACCCCGAAAAACTGAAATTCCAAATATGGCCCTCGAGTTTGTCAGACAAATGCAATTTAATTCTATGGTGGAAACTGAGTTTCCTGTGAAAATCTGAACCAGATCCAACCCATTTAAGGGGTGTTTTGAGCTGATTTTCTTGTTGATGGTACTCTCGCTACATGCACTCCCAATACATGTATTTTGAGCTTGGTATGTATTTCTTAATGAATACACTACTTATTTCTCTTTTAGTGGTGCCCACTCTCGCCAGAAAATATGGTTTACAGCCTCACTTCTGCCTTATTGGTCAAAATATGAGCAAATCTTAAGGCACCCCCCAGAAGGCGAATTACAGGCCTCCTGGGGCCTATATACCACACCAGTAGTCACTGCTCCAAATGTGCCTAAAATGTCCTCATTTCTGATCAAAACATGTCTGAAATTCCATAAGTGCTCCAGATTGACCACAATATGATATACCTGAAATTACCCCTCATGAGGGGGGGCAGACCAGGTCCACACCCCGAAAAACTGAAATTCCAAATATGGCCCTCGAGTTTGTCAGACAAATGCAATTTAATTCTATGGTGGAAACTGAGTTTCCTGTGAAAATCTGAACCAGATCCAACCCATTTAAGGGGTGTTTTGAGCTGATTTTCTTGTTGATGGTACCCTCGCTACATGCACTCCCAATACATGTATTTTGAGCTTGGTATGTATTTCTTAATGAATACACTACTTATTTGTCTTTTAGTGGTGCCCACTCTCGCCAAAAATATGGTTTACAGCCTCACTTCTGCCTTATTGGTCAAAATATGAGCAAATCTTAAGGCAGGCCCCAGAAGGCGAATTACAGGCCTCCTGGGGCCTATATACCACACCAGTAGTCACTGCTATACTGGATGTAATTCTAAAACCTATGCAGTCAGATTTAGTGGGTTACAGACTATTTTCTTGCCAAATTTCAGACTTATAGACCAACATTTACTACTCATTTGGGCTGATTTACATGTATTTTACACCATTTTAACAGCAATATTCGGGTTAAATAATTTGTGTTCAGACATGTAATGCTCCAAATGTGCCTAAAATGTCCTCATTTCTGATCAAAACATGTCTGAAATTCCATAAGTGCTCCAGATTGACCACAATATGATATACCTGAAATTACCCCTCATGAGGGGGGGCAGACCAGGTCCACACCCCGAAAAACTGAAATTCCAAATATGGCCCTCGAGTTTGTCAGACAAATGCAATTTAATTCTATGGTGGAAACTGAGTTTCCTGTGAAAATCTGAACCAGATCCAACCCATTTAAGGGGTGTTTTGAGCTGATTTTCTTGTTGATGGTACCCTCGCTACATGCACTCCCAATACATGTATTTTGAGCTTGGTATGTATTTCTTAATGAATACACTACTTATTTCTCTTTTAGTGGTGCCCACTCTCGCCAAAAATATGGTTTACAGCCTCACTTCTGCCTTATTGGTCAAAATATGAGCAAATCTTAAGGCACCCCCCAGAAGGCGAATTACAGGCCTCCTGGGGCCTATATACCACACCAGTAGTCACTGCTATACTGGATGTAATTCTAAAACCTATGCAGTCAGATTTAGTGGGTTACAGACTATTTTCTTGCCAAATTTCAGACTTATAGACCAACATTTACTACTCATTTGGGCTGATTTACATGTATTTTACACCATTTTAACAGCAATATTCGGGTTAAATAATTTGTGTTCAGACATGTAATGCTCCAAATGTGCCTAAAATGTCCTCATTTCTGATCAAAACATGTCTGAAATTCCATAAGTGCTCCAGATTGACCACAATATGATATACCTGAAATTACCCCTCATGAGGGGGGGGCAGACCAGGTCCACACCCCGAAAAACTGAAATTCCAAATATGGCCCTCGAGTTTGTCAGACAAATGCAATTTAATTCTATGGTGGAAACTGAGTTTCCTGTGAAAATCTGAACCAGATCCAACCCATTTAAGGGGTGTTTTGAGCTGATTTTCTTGTTGATGGTACCCTCGCTACATGCACTCCCAATACATGTATTTTGAGCTTGGTATGTATTTCTTAATGAATACACTACTTATTTCTCTTTTAGTGGTGCCCACTCTCGCCAAAAAATATGGTTTACAGCCTCACTTCTGCCTTATTGGTCAAAATATGAGCAAATCTTAAGGCACCCCCCAGAAGGCGAATTACAGGCCTCCTGGGGCCTATATACCACACCAGTAGTCACTGCTCCAAATGTGCCTAAAATGTCCTCATTTCTGATCAAAACATGTCTGAAATTCCATAAGTGCTCCAGATTGACCACAATATGATATACCTGAAATTACCCCTCATGAGGGGGGGCAGACCAGGTCCACACCCCGAAAAACTGAAATTCCAAATATGGCCCTCGAGTTTGTCAGACAAATGCAATTTAATTCTATGGTGGAAACTGAGTTTCCTGTGAAAATCTGAACCAGATCCAACCCATTTAAGGGGTGTTTTGAGCTGATTTTCTTGTTGATGGTACCCTCGCTACATGCACTCCCAATACATGTATTTTGAGCTTGGTATGTATTTCTTAATGAATACACTACTTATTTCTCTTTTAGTGGTGCCCACTCTCGCCAAAAAATATGGTTTACAGCCTCACTTCTGCCTTATTGGTCAAAATATGAGCAAATCTTAAGGCACCCCCCAGAAGGCGAATTACAGGCCTCCTGGGGCCTATATACCACACCAGTAGTCACTGCTCCAAATGTGCCTAAAATGTCCTCATTTCTGATCAAAACATGTCTGAAATTCCATAAGTGCTCCAGATTGACCACAATATGATATACCTGAAATTACCCCTCATGAGGGGGGGCAGACCAGGTCCACACCCCGAAAAACTGAAATTCCAAATATGGCCCTCGAGTTTGTCAGACAAATGCAATTTAATTCTATGGTGGAAACTGAGTTTCCTGTGAAAATCTGAACCAGATCCAACCCATTTAAGGGGTGTTTTGAGCTGATTTTCTTGTTGATGGTACCCTCGCTACATGCACTCCCAATACATGTATTTTGAGCTTGGTATGTATTTTTTAATGAATACACTACTTATTTCTCTTTTAGTGGTGCCCACTCTCGCCAAAAATATGGTTTACAGCCTCACTTCTGCCTTATTGGTCAAAATATGAGCAAATCTTAAGGCACCCCCCAGAAGGCGAATTACAGGCCTCCTGGGGCCTATATACCACACCAGTAGTCACTGCTATACTGGATGTAATTCTAAAACCTATGCAGTCAGATTTAGTGGGTTACAGACTATTTTCTTGCCAAATTTCAGAATTATAGACCAACATTTACTACTCATTTGGGCTGATTTACATGTATTTTACACCATTTTAACAGCAATATTCGGGTTAAATAATTTGTGTTCAGACATGTAATGCTCCAAATGTGCCTAAAATGTCCTCATTTCTGATCAAAACATGTCTGAAATTCCATAAGTGCTCCAGATTGACCACAATATGATATACCTGAAATTACCCCTCATGAGGGGGGGCAGACCAGGTCCACACCCCGAAAAACTGAAATTCCAAATATGGCCCTCGAGTTTGTCAGACAAATGCAATTTAATTCTATGGTGGAAACTGAGTTTCCTGTGAAAATCTGAACCAGATCCAACCCATTTAAGGGGTGTTTTGAGCTGATTTTCTTGTTGATGGTACCCTCGCTACATGCACTCCCAATACATGTATTTTGAGCTTGGTATGTATTTCTTAATGAATACACTACTTATTTCTCTTTTAGTGGTGCCCACTCTCGCCAAAAATATGGTTTACAGCCTCACTTCTGCCTTATTGGTCAAAATATGAGCAAATCTTAAGGCACCCCCCAGAAGGCGAATTACAGGCCTCCTGGGGCCTATATACCACAACAGTAGTCACTGCTCCAAATGTGCCTAAAATGTCCTCATTTCTGATCAAAACATGTCTGAAATTCCATAAGTGCTCCAGATTGACCACAATATGATATACCTGAAATTACCCCTCATGAGGGGGGGCAGACCAGGTCCACACCCCGAAAAACTGAAATTCCAAATATGGCCCTCGAGTTTGTCAGACAAATGCAATTTAATTCTATGGTGGAAACTGAGTTTCCTGTGAAAATCTGAACCAGATCCAACCCATTTAAGGGGTGTTTTGAGCTGATTTTCTTGTTGATGGTACTCTCGCTACATGCACTCCCAATACATGTATTTTGAGCTTGGTATGTATTTCTTAATGAATACACTACTTATTTCTCTTTTAGTGGTGCCCACTCTCGCCAGAAAATATGGTTTACAGCCTCACTTCTGCCTTATTGGTCAAAATATGAGCAAATCTTAAGGCACCCCCCAGAAGGCGAATTACAGGCCTCCTGGGGCCTATATACCACACCAGTAGTCACTGCTCCAAATGTGCCTAAAATGTCCTCATTTCTGATCAAAACATGTCTGAAATTCCATAAGTGCTCCAGATTGACCACAATATGATATACCTGAAATTACCCCTCATGAGGGGGGGCAGACCAGGTCCACACCCCGAAAAACTGAAATTCCAAATATGGCCCTCGAGTTTGTCAGACAAATGCAATTTAATTCTATGGTGGAAACTGAGTTTCCTGTGAAAATCTGAACCAGATCCAACCCATTTAAGGGGTGTTTTGAGCTGATTTTCTTGTTGATGGTACCCTCGCTACATGCACTCCCAATACATGTATTTTGAGCTTGGTATGTATTTCTTAATGAATACACTACTTATTTCTCTTTTAGTGGTGCCCACTCTCGCCAAAAATATGGTTTACAGCCTCACTTCTGCCTTATTGGTCAAAATATGAGCAAATCTTAAGGCACCCCCCAGAAGGCGAATTACAGGCCTCCTGGGGCCTATATACCACACCAGTAGTCACTGCTCCAAATGTGCCTAAAATGTCCTCATTTCTGATCAAAACATGTCTGAAATTCCATAAGTGCTCCAGATTGACCACAATATGATATACCTGAAATTACCCCTCATGAGGGGGGGCAGACCAGGTCCACACCCCGAAAAACTGAAATTCCAAATATGGCCCTCGAGTTTGTCAGACAAATGCAATTTAATTCTATGGTGGAAACTGAGTTTCCTGTGAAAATCTGAACCAGATCCAACCCATTTAAGGGGTGTTTTGAGCTGATTTTCTTGTTGATGGTACCCTCGCTACATGCACTCCCAATACATGTATTTTGAGCTTGGTATGTATTTCTTAATGAATACACTACTTATTTCTCTTTTAGTGGTGCCCACTCTCGCCAAAAATATGGTTTACAGCCTCACTTCTGCCTTATTGGTCAAAATATGAGCAAATCTTAAGGCACCCCCCAGAAGGCGAATTACAGGCCTCCTGGGGCCTATATACCACACCAGTAGTCACTGCTCCAAATGTGCCTAAAATGTCCTCATTTCTGATCAAAACATGTCTGAAATTCCATAAGTGCTCCAGATTGACCACAATATGATATACCTGAAATTACCCCTCATGAGGGGGGGGGCAGACCAGGTCCACACCCCGAAAAACTGAAATTCCAAATATGGCCCTCGAGTTTGTCAGACAAATGCAATTTAATTCTATGGTGGAAACTGAGTTTCCTGTGAAAATCTGAACCAGATCCAACCCATTTAAGGGGTGTTTTGAGCTGATTTTCTTGTTGATGGTACCCTGGCTACATGCACTCCCAATACATGTATTTTGAGCTTGGTATGTATTTCTTAATGAATACACTACTTATTTCTCTTTTAGTGGTGCCCACTCTCGCCAAAAAATATGGTTTACAGCCTCACTTCTGCCTTATTGGTCAAAGTATGAGCAAATCTTAAGGCACCCCCCAGAAGGCGAATTACAGGCCTCCTGGGGCCTATATACCACACCAGTAGTCACTGCTCCAAATGTGCCTAAAATGTCCTGATGTCTGATCAAAACATGTCTGAAATTCCATAAGTGCTCCAGATTGACCACAATATGATATACCTGAAATTACCCCTCATGAGGGGGGGCAGACCAGGTCCACACCCCGAAAAACTGAAATTCCAAATATGGCCCTCGAGTTTGTCAGACAAATGCAATTTAATTCTATGGTGGAAACTGAGTTTCCTGTGAAAATCTGAACCAGATCCAACCCATTTAAGGGGTGTTTTGAGCTGATTTTCTTGTTGATGGTACCCTCGCTACATGCACTCCCAATACATGTATTTTGAGCTTGGTATGTATTTCTTAATGAATACACTACTTATTTCTCTTTTAGTGGTGCCCACTCTCGCCAAAAAATATGGTTTACAGCCTCACTTCTGCCTTATTGGTCAAAATATGAGCAAATCTTAAGGCACCCCCCAGAAGGCGAATTACAGGCCTCCTGGGGCCTATATACCACAACAGTAGTCACTGCTCCAAATGTGCCTAAAATGTCCTCATTTCTGATCAAAACATGTCTGAAATTCCATAAGTGCTCCAGATTGACCACAATATGATATACCTGAAATTACCCCTCATGAGGGGGGGCAGACCAGGTCCACACCCCGAAAAACTGAAATTCCAAATATGGCCCTCGAGTTTGTCAGACAAATGCAATTTAATTCTATGGTGGAAACTGAGTTTCCTGTGAAAATCTGAACCAGATCCAACCCATTTAAGGGGTGTTTTGAGCTGATTTTCTTGTTGATGGTACCCTCGCTACATGCACTCCCAATACATGTATTTTGAGCTTGGTATGTATTTCTTAATGAATACACTACTTATTTCTCTTTTAGTGGTGCCCACTCTCGCCAAAAATATGGTTTACAGCCTCACTTCTGCCTTATTGGTCAAAATATGAGCAAATCTTAAGGCACCCCCCAGAAGGCGAATTACAGGCCTCCTGGGGCCTATATACCACACCAGTAGTCACTGCTCCAAATGTGCCTAAAATGTCCTCATTTCTGATCAAAACATGTCTGAAATTCCATAAGTGCTCCAGATTGACCACAATATGATATACCTGAAATTACCCCTCATGAGGGGGGGGCAGACCAGGTCCACACCCCGAAAAACTGAAATTCCAAATATGGCCCTCGAGTTTGTCAGACAAATGCAATTTAATTCTATGGTGGAAACTGAGTTTCCTGTGAAAATCTGAACCAGATCCAACCCATTTAAGGGGTGTTTTGAGCTGATTTTCTTGTTGATGGTACCCTCGCTACATGCACTCCCAATACATGTATTTTGAGCTTGGTATGTATTTCTTAATGAATACACTACTTATTTCTCTTTTAGTGGTGCCCACTCTCGCCAAAAATATGGTTTACAGCCTCACTTCTGCCTTATTGGTCAAAATATGAGCAAATCTTAAGGCACCCCCCAGAAGGCGAATTACAGGCCTCCTGGGGCCTATATACCACACCAGTAGTCACTGCTCCAAATGTGCCTAAAATGTCCTCATTTCTGATCAAAACATGTCTGAAATTCCATAAGTGCTCCAGATTGACCACAATATGATATACCTGAAATTACCCCTCATGAGGGGGGGGCAGACCAGGTCCACACCCCGAAAAACTGAAATTCCAAATATGGCCCTCGAGTTTGTCAGACAAATGCAATTTAATTCTATGGTGGAAACTGAGTTTCCTGTGAAAATCTGAACCAGATCCAACCCATTTAAGGGGTGTTTTGAGCTGATTTTCTTGTTGATGGTACCCTCGCTACATGCACTCCCAATACATGTATTTTGAGCTTGGTATGTATTTCTTAATGAATACACTACTTATTTCTCTTTTAGTGGTGCCCACTCTCGCCAAAAAATATGGTTTACAGCCTCACTTCTGCCTTATTGGTCAAAGTATGAGCAAATCTTAAGGCACCCCCCAGAAGGCGAATTACAGGCCTCCTGGGGCCTATATACCACACCAGTAGTCACTGCTCCAAATGTGCCTAAAATGTCCTGATGTCTGATCAAAACATGTCTGAAATTCCATAAGTGCTCCAGATTGACCACAATATGATATACCTGAAATTACCCCTCATGAGGGGGGGGGGGGGGGGGGGGGGGGCAGACCAGGTCCACACCCCGAAAAACTGAAATTCCAAATATGGCCCTCGAGTTTGTCAGACAAATGCAATTTAATTCTATGGTGGAAACTGAGTTTCCTGTGAAAATCTGAACCAGATCCAACCCATTTAAGGGGTGTTTTGAGCTGATTTTCTTGTTGATGGTACCCTCGCTACATGCACTCCCAATACATGTATTTTGAGCTTGGTATGTATTTCTTAATGAATACACTACTTATTTCTCTTTTAGTGGTGCCCACTCTCGCCAAAAAATATGGTTTACAGCCTCACTTCTGCCTCATTGGTCAAAATATGAGCAAATCTTAAGGCACCCCCCAGAAGGCGAATTACAGGCCTCCTGGGGCCTATATACCACACCAGTAGTCACTGCTCCAAATGTGCCTAAAATGTCCTCATTTCTGATCAAAACATGTCTGAAATTCCATAAGTGCTCCAGATTGACCACAATATGATATACCTGAAATTACCCCTCATGAGGGGGGGCAGACCAGGTCCACACCCCGAAAAACTGAAATTCCAAATATGGCCCTCGAGTTTGTCAGACAAATGCAATTTAATTCTATGGTGGAAACTGAGTTTCCTGTGAAAATCTGAACCAGATCCAACCCATTTAAGGGGTGTTTTGAGCTGATTTTCTTGTTGATGGTACCCTCGCTACATGCACTCCCAATACATGTATTTTGAGCTTGGTATGTATTTCTTAATGAATACACTACTTATTTCTCTTTTAGTGGTGCCCACTCTCGCCAAAAAATATGGTTTACAGCCTCACTTCTGCCTTATTGGTCAAAATATGAGCAAATCTTAAGGCACCCCCCAGAAGGCGAATTACAGGCCTCCTGGGGCCTATATACCACAACAGTAGTCACTGCTCCAAATGTGCCTAAAATGTCCTCATTTCTGATCAAAACATGTCTGAAATTCCATAAGTGCTCCAGATTGACCACAATATGATATACCTGAAATTACCCCTCATGAGGGGGGGCAGACCAGGTCCACACCCCGAAAAACTGAAATTCCAAATATGGCCCTCGAGTTTGTCAGACAAATGCAATTTAATTCTATGGTGGAAACTGAGTTTCCTGTGAAAATCTGAACCAGATCCAACCCATTTAAGGGGTGTTTTGAGCTGATTTTCTTGTTGATGGTACCCTCGCTACATGCACTCCCAATACATGTATTTTGAGCTTGGTATGTATTTCTTAATGAATACACTACTTATTTCTCTTTTAGTGGTGCCCACTCTCGCCAAAAATATGGTTTACAGCCTCACTTCTGCCTTATTGGTCAAAATATGAGCAAATCTTAAGGCACCCCCCAGAAGGCGAATTACAGGCCTCCTGGGGCCTATATACCACACCAGTAGTCACTGCTCCAAATGTGCCTAAAATGTCCTCATTTCTGATCAAAACATGTCTGAAATTCCATAAGTGCTCCAGATTGACCACAATATGATATACCTGAAATTACCCCTCATGAGGGGGGGGCAGACCAGGTCCACACCCCGAAAAACTGAAATTCCAAATATGGCCCTCGAGTTTGTCAGACAAATGCAATTTAATTCTATGGTGGAAACTGAGTTTCCTGTGAAAATCTGAACCAGATCCAACCCATTTAAGGGGTGTTTTGAGCTGATTTTCTTGTTGATGGTACCCTCGCTACATGCACTCCCAATACATGTATTTTGAGCTTGGTATGTATTTCTTAATGAATACACTACTTATTTCTCTTTTAGTGGTGCCCACTCTCGCCAAAAATATGGTTTACAGCCTCACTTCTGCCTTATTGGTCAAAATATGAGCAAATCTTAAGGCACCCCCCAGAAGGCGAATTACAGGCCTCCTGGGGCCTATATACCACACCAGTAGTCACTGCTCCAAATGTGCCTAAAATGTCCTCATTTCTGATCAAAACATGTCTGAAATTCCATAAGTGCTCCAGATTGACCACAATATGATATACCTGAAATTACCCCTCATGAGGGGGGGGCAGACCAGGTCCACACCCCGAAAAACTTAAATTCCAAATATGGCCCTCGAGTTTGTCAGACAAATGCAATTTAATTCTATGGTGGAAACTGAGTTTCCTGTGAAAATCTGAACCAGATCCAACCCATTTAAGGGGTGTTTTGAGCTGATTTTCTTGTTGATGGTACCCTCGCTACATGCACTCCCAATACATGTATTTTGAGCTTGGTATGTATTTCTTAATGAATACACTACTTATTTCTCTTTTAGTGGTGCCCACTCTCGCCAAAAAATATGGTTTACAGCCTCACTTCTGCCTTATTGGTCAAAGTATGAGCAAATCTTAAGGCACCCCCCAGAAGGCGAATTACAGGCCTCCTGGGGCCTATATACCACACCAGTAGTCACTGCTCCAAATGTGCCTAAAATGTCCTGATGTCTGATCAAAACATGTCTGAAATTCCATAAGTGCTCCAGATTGACCACAATATGATATACCTGAAATTACCCCTCATGAGGGGGGGGGGGGGGGGGGGGGGGGGGGCAGACCAGGTCCACACCCCGAAAAACTGAAATTCCAAATATGGCCCTCGAGTTTGTCAGACAAATGCAATTTAATTCTATGGTGGAAACTGAGTTTCCTGTGAAAATCTGAACCAGATCCAACCCATTTAAGGGGTGTTTTGAGCTGATTTTCTTGTTGATGGTACCCTCGCTACATGCACTCCCAATACATGTATTTTGAGCTTGGTATGTATTTCTTAATGAATACACTACTTATTTCTCTTTTAGTGGTGCCCACTCTCGCCAAAAAATATGGTTTACAGCCTCACTTCTGCCTCATTGGTCAAAATATGAGCAAATCTTAAGGCACCCCCCAGAAGGCGAATTACAGGCCTCCTGGGGCCTATATACCACACCAGTAGTCACTGCTCCAAATGTGCCTAAAATGTCCTCATTTCTGATCAAAACATGTCTGAAATTCCATAAGTGCTCCAGATTGACCACAATATGATATACCTGAAATTACCCCTCATGAGGGGGGGCAGACCAGGTCCACACCCCGAAAAACTGAAATTCCAAATATGGCCCTCGAGTTTGTCAGACAAATGCAATTTAATTCTATGGTGGAAACTGAGTTTCCTGTGAAAATCTGAACCAGATCCAACCCATTTAAGGGGTGTTTTGAGCTGATTTTCTTGTTGATGGTACCCTCGCTACATGCACTCCCAATACATGTATTTTGAGCTTGGTATGTATTTCTTAATGAATACACTACTTATTTCTCTTTTAGTGGTGCCCACTCTCGCCAAAAAATATGGTTTACAGCCTCACTTCTGCCTTATTGGTCAAAATATGAGCAAATCTTAAGGCACCCCCCAGAAGGCGAATTACAGGCCTCCTGGGGCCTATATACCACACCAGTAGTCACTGCTCCAAATGTGCCTAAAATGTCCTCATTTCTGATCAAAACATGTCTGAAATTCCATAAGTGCTCCAGATTGACCACAATATGATATACCTGAAATTACCCCTCATGAGGGGGGGCAGACCAGGTCCACACCCCGAAAAACTGAAATTCCAAATATGGCCCTCGAGTTTGTCAGACAAATGCAATTTAATTCTATGGTGGAAACTGAGTTTCCTGTGAAAATCTGAACCAGATCCAACCCATTTAAGGGGTGTTTTGAGCTGATTTTCTTGTTGATGGTACCCTCGCTACATGCACTCCCAATACATGTATTTTGAGCTTGGTATGTATTTCTTAATGAATACACTACTTATTTCTCTTTTAGTGGTGCCCACTCTCGCCAAAAAATATGGTTTACAGCCTCACTTCTGCCTTATTGGTCAAAATATGAGCAAATCTTAAGGCACCCCCCAGAAGGCGAATTAAAGGCCTCCTGGGGCCTATATACCACACCAGTAGTCACTGCTCCAAATGTGCCTAAAATGTCCTCATTTCTGATCAAAACATGTCTGAAATTCCATAAGTGCTCCAGATTGACCACAATATGATATACCTGAAATTACCCCTCATGAGGGGGGGCAGACCAGGTCCACACCCCGAAAAACTGAAATTCCAAATATGGCCCTCGAGTTTGTCAGACAAATGCAATTTAATTCTATGGTGGAAACTGAGTTTCCTGTGAAAATCTGAACCAGATCCAACCCATTTAAGGGGTGTTTTGAGCTGATTTTCTTGTTGATGGTACCCTCGCTACATGCACTCCCAATACATGTATTTTGAGCTTGGTATGTATTTCTTAATGAATACACTACTTATTTCTCTTTTAGTGGTGCCCACTCTCGCCAAAAAATATGGTTTACAGCCTCACTTCTGCCTCATTGGTCAAAATATGAGCAAATCTTAAGGCACCCCCCAGAAGGCGAATTACAGGCCTCCTGGGGCCTATATACCACACCAGTAGTCACTGCTCCAAATGTGCCTAAAATGTCCTCATTTCTGATCAAAACATGTCTGAAATTCCATAAGTGCTCCAGATTGACCACAATATGATATACCTGAAATTACCCCTCATGAGGGGGGGCAGACCAGGTCCACACCCCGAAAAACTGAAATTCCAAATATGGCCCTCGAGTTTGTCAGACAAATGCAATTTAATTCTATGGTGGAAACTGAGTTTCCTGTGAAAATCTGAACCAGATCCAACCCATTTAAGGGGTGTTTTGAGCTGATTTTCTTGTTGATGGTACCCTCGCTACATGCACTCCCAATACATGTATTTTGAGCTTGGTATGTATTTCTTAATGAATACACTACTTATTTCTCTTTTAGTGGTGCCCACTCTCGCCAAAAAATATGGTTTACAGCCTCACTTCTGCCTTATTGGTCAAAATATGAGCAAATCTTAAGGCACCCCCCAGAAGGCGAATTACAGGCCTCCTGGGGCCTATATACCACACCAGTAGTCACTGCTCCAAATGTGCCTAAAATGTCCTCATTTCTGATCAAAACATGTCTGAAATTCCATAAGTGCTCCAGATTGACCACAATATGATATACCTGAAATTACCCCTCATGAGGGGGGGCAGACCAGGTCCACACCCCGAAAAACTGAAATTCCAAATATGGCCCTCGAGTTTGTCAGACAAATGCAATTTAATTCTATGGTGGAAACTGAGTTTCCTGTGAAAATCTGAACCAGATCCAACCCATTTAAGGGGTGTTTTGAGCTGATTTTCTTGTTGATGGTACCCTCGCTACATGCACTCCCAATACATGTATTTTGAGCTTGGTATGTATTTCTTAATGAATACACTACTTATTTCTCTTTTAGTGGTGCCCACTCTCGCCAAAAAATATGGTTTACAGCCTCACTTCTGCCTTATTGGTCAAAATATGAGCAAATCTTAAGGCACCCCCCAGAAGGCGAATTAAAGGCCTCCTGGGGCCTATATACCACACCAGTAGTCACTGCTCCAAATGTGCCTAAAATGTCCTCATTTCTGATCAAAACATGTCTGAAATTCCATAAGTGCTCCAGATTGACCACAATATGATATACCTGAAATTACCCCTCATGAGGGGGGGCAGACCAGGTCCACACCCCGAAAAACTGAAATTCCAAATATGGCCCTCGAGTTTGTCAGACAAATGCAATTTAATTCTATGGTGGAAACTGAGTTTCCTGTGAAAATCTGAACCAGATCCAACCCATTTAAGGGGTGTTTTGAGCTGATTTTCTTGTTGATGGTACCCTCGCTACATGCACTCCCAATACATGTATTTTGAGCTTGGTATGTATTTCTTAATGAATACACTACTTATTTCTCTTTTAGTGGTGCCCACTCTCGCCAAAAAATATGGTTTACAGCCTCACTTCTGCCTTATTGGTCAAAATATGAGCAAATCTTAAGGCACCCCCCAGAAGGCGAATTACAGGCCTCCTGGGGCCTATATACCACACCAGTAGTCACTGCTCCAAATGTGCCTAAAATGTCCTCATTTCTGATCAAAACATGTCTGAAATTCCATAAGTGCTCCAGATTGACCACAATATGATATACCTGAAATTACCCCTCATGAGGGGGGGCAGACCAGGTCCACACCCCGAAAAACTGAAATTCCAAATATGGCCCTCGAGTTTGTCAGACAAATGCAATTTAATTCTATGGTGGAAACTGAGTTTCCTGTGAAAATCTGAACCAGATCCAACCCATTTAAGGGGTGTTTTGAGCTGATTTTCTTGTTGATGGTACCCTCGCTACATGCACTCCCAATACATGTATTTTGAGCTTGGTATGTATTTCTTAATGAATACACTACTTATTTCTCTTTTAGTGGTGCCCACTCTCGCCAAAAAATATGGTTTACAGCCTCACTTCTGCCTTATTGGTCAAAATATGAGCAAATCTTAAGGCACCCCCCAGAAGGCGAATTACAGGCCTCCTGGGGCCTATATACCACACCAGTAGTCACTGCTCCAAATGTGCCTAAAATGTCCTCATTTCTGATCAAAACATGTCTGAAATTCCATAAGTGCTCCAGATTGACCACAATATGATATACCTGAAATTACCCCTCATGAGGGGGGGCAGACCAGGTCCACACCCCGAAAAACTGAAATTCCAAATATGGCCCTCGAGTTTGTCAGACAAATGCAATTTAATTCTATGGTGGAAACTGAGTTTCCTGTGAAAATCTGAACCAGATCCAACCCATTTAAGGGGTGTTTTGAGCTGATTTTCTTGTTGATGGTACCCTCGCTACATGCACTCCCAATACATGTATTTTGAGCTTGGTATGTATTTCTTAATGAATACACTACTTATTTCTCTTTCAGTGGTGCCCACTCTCGCCAAAAATATGGTTTACAGCCTCACTTCTGCCTTATTGGTCAAAATATGAGCAAATCTTAAGGCACCCCCCAGAAGGCGAATTACAGGCCTCCTGGGGCCTATATACCACACCAGTAGTCACTGCTATACTGGATGTAATTCTAAAACCTATGCAGTCAGATTTAGTGGGTTACAGACGATTTTCTTGCCAAATTTCAGAATTATAGACCAACATTTACTACTCATTTGGGCTGATTTACATGTATTTTACACCATTTTAACAGCAATATTCGGGTTAAATAATTTGTGTTCAGACATGTAATGCTCCAAATGTGCCTAAAATGTCCTCATTTCTGATCAAAACATGTCTGAAATTCCATAAGTGCTCCAGATTGACCACAATATGATATACCTGAAATTACCCCTCATGAGGGGGGGCAGACCAGGTCCACACCCCGAAAAACTGAAATTCCAAATATGGCCCTCGAGTTTGTCAGACAAATGCAATTTAATTCTATGGTGGAAACTGAGTTTCCTGTGAAAATCTGAACCAGATCCAACCCATTTAAGGGGTGTTTTGAGCTGATTTTCTTGTTGATGGTACCCTCGCTACATGCACTCCCAATACATGTATTTTGAGCTTGGTATGTATTTCTTAATGAATACACTACTTATTTCTCTTTTAGTGGTGCCCACTCTCGCCAAAAAATATGGTTTACAGCCTCACTTCTGCCTTATTGGTCAAAATATGAGCAAATCTTAAGGCACCCCCCAGAAGGCGAATTACAGGCCTCCTGGGGCCTATATACCACACCAGTAGTCACTGCTCCAAATGTGCCTAAAATGTCCTCATTTCTGATCAAAACATGTCTGAAATTCCATAAGTGCTCCAGATTGACCACAATATGATATACCTGAAATTACCCCTCATGAGGGGGGGCAGACCAGGTCCACACCCCGAAAAACTGAAATTCCAAATATGGCCCTCGAGTTTGTCAGACAAATGCAATTTAATTCTATGGTGGAAACTGAGTTTCCTGTGAAAATCTGAACCAGATCCAACCCATTTAAGGGGTGTTTTGAGCTGATTTTCTTGTTGATGGTACCCTCGCTACATGCACTCCCAATACATGTATTTTGAGCTTGGTATGTATTTCTTAATGAATACACTACTTATTTCTCTTTTAGTGGTGCCCACTCTCGCCAAAAATATGGTTTACAGCCTCACTTCTGCCTTATTGGTCAAAATATGAGCAAATCTTAAGGCACCCCCCAGAAGGCGAATTACAGGCCTCCTGGGGCCTATATACCACACCAGTAGTCACTGCTCCAAATGTGCCTAAAATGTCCTCATTTCTGATCAAAACATGTCTGAAATTCCATAAGTGCTCCAGATTGACCACAATATGATATACCTGAAATTACCCCTCATGAGGGGGGGCAGACCAGGTCCACACCCCGAAAAACTGAAATTCCAAATATGGCCCTCGAGTTTGTCAGACAAATGCAATTTAATTCTATGGTGGAAACTGAGTTTCCTGTGAAAATCTGAACCAGATCCAACCCATTTAAGGGGTGTTTTGAGCTGATTTTCTTGTTGATGGTACCCTCGCTACATGCACTCCCAATACATGTATTTTGAGCTTGGTATGTATTTCTTAATGAATACACTACTTATTTCTCTTTTAGTGGTGCCCACTCTCGCCAAAAATATGGTTTACAGCCTCACTTCTGCCTTATTGGTCAAAATATGAGCAAATCTTAAGGCACCCCCCAGAAGGCGAATTACAGGCCTCCTGGGGCCTATATACCACACCAGTAGTCACTGCTATACTGGATGTAATTCTAAAACCTATGCAGTCAGATTTAGTGGGTTACAGACTATTTTCTTGCCAAATTTCAGAATTATAGACCAACATTTACTACTCATTTGGGCTGATTTACATGTATTTTAGACCATTTTAAAAGCAATATTCGGGTTAAATAATTTGTGTTCAGACATGTAATGCTCCAAATGTGCCTAAAATGTCCTCATTTCTGATCAAAACATGTCTGAAATTCCATAAGTGCTCCAGATTGACCACAATATGATATACCTGAAATTACCCCTCATGAGGGGGGGCAGACCAGGTCCACACCCCGAAAAACTGAAATTCCAAATATGGCCCTCGAGTTTGTCAGACAAATGCAATTTAATTCTATGGTGGAAACTGAGTTTCCTGTGAAAATCTGAACCAGATCCAACCCATTTAAGGGGTGTTTTGAGCTGATTTTCTTGTTGATGGTACCCTCGCTACATGCACTCCCAATACATGTATTTTGAGCTTGGTATGTATTTCTTAATGAATACACTACTTATTTCTCTTTTAGTGGTGCCCACTCTCGCCAAAAAATATGGTTTACAGCCTCACTTCTGCCTTATTGGTCAAAGTATGAGCAAATCTTAAGGCACCCCCCAGAAGGCGAATTACAGGCCTCCTGGGGCCTATATACCACACCAGTAGTCACTGCTCCAAATGTGCCTAAAATGTCCTGATGTCTGATCAAAACATGTCTGAAATTCCATAAGTGCTCCAGATTGACCACAATATGATATACCTGAAATTACCCCTCATGAGGGGGGGCAGACCAGGTCCACACCCCGAAAAACTGAAATTCCAAATATGGCCCTCGAGTTTGTCAGACAAATGCAATTTAATTCTATGGTGGAAACTGAGTTTCCTGTGAAAATCTGAACCAGATCCAACCCATTTAAGGGGTGTTTTGAGCTGATTTTCTTGTTGATGGTACCCTCGCTACATGCACTCCCAATACATGTATTTTGAGCTTGGTATGTATTTCGTAATGAATACACTACTTATTTCTCTTTTAGTGGTGCCCACTCTCGCCAAAAAATATGGTTTACAGCCTCACTTCTGCCTTATTGGTCAAAATATGAGCAAATCTTAAGGCACCCCCCAGAAGGCGAATTACAGGCCTCCTGGGGCCTATATACCACACCAGTAGTCACTGCTCCAAATGTGCCTAAAATGTCCTCATTTCTGATCAAAACATGTCTGAAATTCCATAAGTGCTCCAGATTGACCACAATATGATATACCTGAAATTACCCCTCATGAGGGGGGGCAGACCAGGTCCACACCCCGAAAAACTGAAATTCCAAATATGGCCCTCGAGTTTGTCAGACAAATGCAATTTAATTCTATGGTGGAAACTGAGTTTCCTGTGAAAATCTGAACCAGATCCAACCCATTTAAGGGGTGTTTTGAGCTGATTTTCTTGTTGATGGTACCCTCGCTACATGCACTCCCAATACATGTATTTTGAGCTTGGTATGTATTTCTTAATGAATACACTACTTATTTCTCTTTTAGTGGTGCCCACTCTCGCCAAAAATATGGTTTACAGCCTCACTTCTGCCTTATTGGTCAAAATATGAGCAAATCTTAAGGCACCCCCCAGAAGGCGAATTACAGGCCTCCTGGGGCCTATATACCACACCAGTAGTCACTGCTCCAAATGTGCCTAAAATGTCCTCATTTCTGATCAAAACATGTCTGAAATTCCATAAGTGCTCCAGATTGACCACAATATGATATACCTGAAATTACCCCTCATGAGGGGGGGCAGACCAGGTCCACACCCCGAAAAACTGAAATTCCAAATATGGCCCTCGAGTTTGTCAGACAAATGCAATTTAATTCTATGGTGGAAACTGAGTTTCCTGTGAAAATCTGAACCAGATCCAACCCATTTAAGGGGTGTTTTGAGCTGATTTTCTTGTTGATGGTACCCTCGCTACATGCACTCCCAATACATGTATTTTGAGCTTGGTATGTATTTCTTAATGAATACACTACTTATTTCTCTTTTAGTGGTGCCCACTCTCGCCAAAAATATGGTTTACAGCCTCACTTCTGCCTTATTGGTCAAAATATGAGCAAATCTTAAGGCACCCCCCAGAAGGCGAATTACAGGCCTCCTGGGGCCTATATACCACACCAGTAGTCACTGCTCCAAATGTGCCTAAAATGTCCTCATTTCTGATCAAAACATGTCTGAAATTCCATAAGTGCTCCAGATTGACCACAATATGATATACCTGAAATTACCCCTCATGAGGGGGGGCAGACCAGGTCCACACCCCGAAAAACTGAAATTCCAAATATGGCCCTCGAGTTTGTCAGACAAATGCAATTTAATTCTATGGTGGAAACTGAGTTTCCTGTGAAAATCTGAACCAGATCCAACCCATTTAAGGGGTGTTTTGAGCTGATTTTCTTGTTGATGGTACCCTCGCTACATGCACTCCCAATACATGTATTTTGAGCTTGGTATGTATTTCTTAATGAATACACTACTTATTTCTCTTTTAGTGGTGCCCACTCTCGCCAAAAATATGGTTTACAGCCTCACTTCTGCCTTATTGGTCAAAATATGAGCAAATCTTAAGGCACCCCCCAGAAGGCGAATTACAGGCCTCCTGGGGCCTATATACCACACCAGTAGTCACTGCTATACTGGATGTAATTCTAAAACCTATGCAGTCAGATTTAGTGGGTTACAGACTATTTTCTTGCCAAATTTCAGAATTATAGACCAACATTTACTACTCATTTGGGCTGATTTACATGTATTTTAGACCATTTTAAAAGCAATATTCGGGTTAAATAATTTGTGTTCAGACATGTAATGCTCCAAATGTGCCTAAAATGTCCTCATTTCTGATCAAAACATGTCTGAAATTCCATAAGTGCTCCAGATTGACCACAATATGATATACCTGAAATTACCCCTCATGAGGGGGGGCAGACCAGGTCCACACCCCGAAAAACTGAAATTCCAAATATGGCCCTCGAGTTTGTCAGACAAATGCAATTTAATTCTATGGTGGAAACTGAGTTTCCTGTGAAAATCTGAACCAGATCCAACCCATTTAAGGGGTGTTTTGAGCTGATTTTCTTGTTGATGGTACCCTCGCTACATGCACTCCCAATACATGTATTTTGAGCTTGGTATGTATTTCTTAATGAATACACTACTTATTTCTCTTTTAGTGGTGCCCACTCTCGCCAAAAAATATGGTTTACAGCCTCACTTCTGCCTTATTGGTCAAAATATGAGCAAATCTTAAGGCACCCCCCAGAAGGCGAATTACAGGCCTCCTGGGGCCTATATACCACACCAGTAGTCACTGCTCCAAATGTGCCTAAAATGTCCTCATTTCTGATCAAAACATGTCTGAAATTCCATAAGTGCTCCAGATTGACCACAATATGATATACCTGAAATTACCCCTCATGAGGGGGGGCAGACCAGGTCCACACCCCGAAAAACTGAAATTCCAAATATGGCCCTCGAGTTTGTCAGACAAATGCAATTTAATTCTATGGTGGAAACTGAGTTTCCTGTGAAAATCTGAACCAGATCCAACCCATTTAAGGGGTGTTTTGAGCTGATTTTCTTGTTGATGGTACCCTCGCTACATGCACTCCCAATACATGTATTTTGAGCTTGGTATGTATTTCTTAATGAATACACTACTTATTTCTCTTTTAGTGGTGCCCACTCTCGCCAAAAATATGGTTTACAGCCTCACTTCTGCCTTATTGGTCAAAATATGAGCAAATCTTAAGGCACCCCCCAGAAGGCGAATTACAGGCCTCCTGGGGCCTATATACCACACCAGTAGTCACTGCTCCAAATGTGCCTAAAATGTCCTCATTTCTGATCAAAACATGTCTGAAATTCCATAAGTGCTCCAGATTGACCACAATATGATATACCTGAAATTACCCCTCATGAGGGGGGGCAGACCAGGTCCACACCCCGAAAAACTGAAATTCCAAATATGGCCCTCGAGTTTGTCAGACAAATGCAATTTAATTCTATGGTGGAAACTGAGTTTCCTGTGAAAATCTGAACCAGATCCAACCCATTTAAGGGGTGTTTTGAGCTGATTTTCTTGTTGATGGTACCCTCGCTACATGCACTCCCAATACATGTATTTTGAGCTTGGTATGTATTTCTTAATGAATACACTACTTATTTCTCTTTTAGTGGTGCCCACTCTCGCCAAAAATATGGTTTACAGCCTCACTTCTGCCTTATTGGTCAAAATATGAGCAAATCTTAAGGCACCCCCCAGAAGGCGAATTACAGGCCTCCTGGGGCCTATATACCACACCAGTAGTCACTGCTATACTGGATGTAATTCTAAAACCTATGCAGTCAGATTTAGTGGGTTACAGACTATTTTCTTGCCAAATTTCAGAATTATAGACCAACATTTACTACTCATTTGGGCTGATTTACATGTATTTTAGACCATTTTAAAAGCAATATTCGGGTTAAATAATTTGTGTTCAGACATGTAATGCTCCAAATGTGCCTAAAATGTCCTCATTTCTGATCAAAACATGTCTGAAATTCCATAAGTGCTCCAGATTGACCACAATATGATATACCTGAAATTACCCCTCATGAGGGGGGGCAGACCAGGTCCACACCCCGAAAAACTGAAATTCCAAATATGGCCCTCGAGTTTGTCAGACAAATGCAATTTAATTCTATGGTGGAAACTGAGTTTCCTGTGAAAATCTGAACCAGATCCAACCCATTTAAGGGGTGTTTTGAGCTGATTTTCTTGTTGATGGTACCCTCGCTACATGCACTCCCAATACATGTATTTTGAGCTTGGTATGTATTTCTTAATGAATACACTACTTATTTCTCTTTTAGTGGTGCCCACTCTCGCCAAAAAATATGGTTTACAGCCTCACTTCTGCCTTATTGGTCAAAATATGAGCAAATCTTAAGGCACCCCCCAGAAGGCGAATTACAGGCCTCCTGGGGCCTATATACCACACCAGTAGTCACTGCTCCAAATGTGCCTAAAATGTCCTCATTTCTGATCAAAACATGTCTGAAATTCCATAAGTGCTCCAGATTGACCACAATATGATATACCTGAAATTACCCCTCATGAGGGGGGGCAGACCAGGTCCACACCCCGAAAAACTGAAATTCCAAATATGGCCCTCGAGTTTGTCAGACAAATGCAATTTAATTCTATGGTGGAAACTGAGTTTCCTGTGAAAATCTGAACCAGATCCAACCCATTTAAGGGGTGTTTTGAGCTGATTTTCTTGTTGATGGTACCCTCGCTACATGCACTCCCAATACATGTATTTTGAGCTTGGTATGTATTTCTTAATGAATACACTACTTATTTCTCTTTTAGTGGTGCCCACTCTCGCCAAAAATATGGTTTACAGCCTCACTTCTGCCTTATTGGTCAAAATATGAGCAAATCTTAAGGCACCCCCCAGAAGGCGAATTACAGGCCTCCTGGGGCCTATATACCACACCAGTAGTCACTGCTCCAAATGTGCCTAAAATGTCCTCATTTCTGATCAAAACATGTCTGAAATTCCATAAGTGCTCCAGATTGACCACAATATGATATACCTGAAATTACCCCTCATGAGGGGGGGCAGACCAGGTCCACACCCCGAAAAACTGAAATTCCAAATATGGCCCTCGAGTTTGTCAGACAAATGCAATTTAATTCTATGGTGGAAACTGAGTTTCCTGTGAAAATCTGAACCAGATCCAACCCATTTAAGGGGTGTTTTGAGCTGATTTTCTTGTTGATGGTACCCTCGCTACATGCACTCCCAATACATGTATTTTGAGCTTGGTATGTATTTCTTAATGAATACACTACTTATTTCTCTTTTAGTGGTGCCCACTCTCGCCAAAAATATGGTTTACAGCCTCACTTCTGCCTTATTGGTCAAAATATGAGCAAATCTTAAGGCACCCCCCAGAAGGCGAATTACAGGCCTCCTGGGGCCTATATACCACACCAGTAGTCACTGCTATACTGGATGTAATTCTAAAACCTATGCAGTCAGATTTAGTGGGTTACAGACTATTTTCTTGCCAAATTTCAGAATTATAGACCAACATTTACTACTCATTTGGGCTGATTTACATGTATTTTAGACCATTTTAAAAGCAATATTCGGGTTAAATAATTTGTGTTCAGACATGTAATGCTCCAAATGTGCCTAAAATGTCCTCATTTCTGATCAAAACATGTCTGAAATTCCATAAGTGCTCCAGATTGACCACAATATGATATACCTGAAATTACCCCTCATGAGGGGGGGCAGACCAGGTCCACACCCCGAAAAACTGAAATTCCAAATATGGCCCTCGAGTTTGTCAGACAAATGCAATTTAATTCTATGGTGGAAACTGAGTTTCCTGTGAAAATCTGAACCAGATCCAACCCATTTAAGGGGTGTTTTGAGCTGATTTTCTTGTTGATGGTACCCTCGCTACATGCACTCCCAATACATGTATTTTGAGCTTGGTATGTATTTCTTAATGAATACACTACTTATTTCTCTTTTAGTGGTGCCCACTCTCGCCAAAAAATATGGTTTACAGCCTCACTTCTGCCTTATTGGTCAAAGTATGAGCAAATCTTAAGGCACCCCCCAGAAGGCGAATTACAGGCCTCCTGGGGCCTATATACCACACCAGTAGTCACTGCTCCAAATGTGCCTAAAATGTCCTGATGTCTGATCAAAACATGTCTGAAATTCCATAAGTGCTCCAGATTGACCACAATATGATATACCTGAAATTACCCCTCATGAGGGGGGGCAGACCAGGTCCACACCCCGAAAAACTGAAATTCCAAATATGGCCCTCGAGTTTGTCAGACAAATGCAATTTAATTCTATGGTGGAAACTGAGTTTCCTGTGAAAATCTGAACCAGATCCAACCCATTTAAGGGGTGTTTTGAGCTGATTTTCTTGTTGATGGTACCCTCGCTACATGCACTCCCAATACATGTATTTTGAGCTTGGTATGTATTTCTTAATGAATACACTACTTATTTCTCTTTTAGTGGTGCCCACTCTCGCCAAAAAATATGGTTTACAGCCTCACTTCTGCCTTATTGGTCAAAATATGAGCAAATCTTAAGGCACCCCCCAGAAGGCGAATTACAGGCCTCCTGGGGCCTATATACCACACCAGTAGTCACTGCTCCAAATGTGCCTAAAATGTCCTCATTTCTGATCAAAACATGTCTGAAATTCCATAAGTGCTCCAGATTGACCACAATATGATATACCTGAAATTACCCCTCATGAGGGGGGGCAGACCAGGTCCACACCCCGAAAAACTGAAATTCCAAATATGGCCCTCGAGTTTGTCAGACAAATGCAATTTAATTCTATGGTGGAAACTGAGTTTCCTGTGAAAATCTGAACCAGATCCAACCCATTTAAGGGGTGTTTTGAGCTGATTTTCTTGTTGATGGTACCCTCGCTACATGCACTCCCAATACATGTATTTTGAGCTTGGTATGTATTTCTTAATGAATACACTACTTATTTCTCTTTTAGTGGTGCCCACTCTCGCCAAAAATATGGTTTACAGCCTCACTTCTGCCTTATTGGTCAAAATATGAGCAAATCTTAAGGCACCCCCCAGAAGGCGAATTACAGGCCTCCTGGGGCCTATATACCACACCAGTAGTCACTGCTCCAAATGTGCCTAAAATGTCCTCATTTCTGATCAAAACATGTCTGAAATTCCATAAGTGCTCCAGATTGACCACAATATGATATACCTGAAATTACCCCTCATGAGGGGGGGCAGACCAGGTCCACACCCCGAAAAACTGAAATTCCAAATATGGCCCTCGAGTTTGTCAGACAAATGCAATTTAATTCTATGGTGGAAACTGAGTTTCCTGTGAAAATCTGAACCAGATCCAACCCATTTAAGGGGTGTTTTGAGCTGATTTTCTTGTTGATGGTACCCTCGCTACATGCACTCCCAATACATGTATTTTGAGCTTGGTATGTATTTCTTAATGAATACACTACTTATTTCTCTTTTAGTGGTGCCCACTCTCGCCAAAAATATGGTTTACAGCCTCACTTCTGCCTTATTGGTCAAAATATGAGCAAATCTTAAGGCACCCCCCAGAAGGCGAATTACAGGCCTCCTGGGGCCTATATACCACACCAGTAGTCACTGCTATACTGGATGTAATTCTAAAACCTATGCAGTCAGATTTAGTGGGTTACAGACTATTTTCTTGCCAAATTTCAGAATTATAGACCAACATTTACTACTCATTTGGGCTGATTTACATGTATTTTAGACCATTTTAAAAGCAATATTCGGGTTAAATAATTTGTGTTCAGACATGTAATGCTCCAAATGTGCCTAAAATGTCCTCATTTCTGATCAAAACATGTCTGAAATTCCATAAGTGCTCCAGATTGACCACAATATGATATACCTGAAATTACCCCTCATGAGGGGGGGCAGACCAGGTCCACACCCCGAAAAACTGAAATTCCAAATATGGCCCTCGAGTTTGTCAGACAAATGCAATTTAATTCTATGGTGGAAACTGAGTTTCCTGTGAAAATCTGAACCAGATCCAACCCATTTAAGGGGTGTTTTGAGCTGATTTTCTTGTTGATGGTACCCTCGCTACATGCACTCCCAATACATGTATTTTGAGCTTGGTATGTATTTCTTAATGAATACACTACTTATTTCTCTTTTAGTGGTGCCCACTCTCGCCAAAAAATATGGTTTACAGCCTCACTTCTGCCTTATTGGTCAAAGTATGAGCAAATCTTAAGGCACCCCCCAGAAGGCGAATTACAGGCCTCCTGGGGCCTATATACCACAACAGTAGTCACTGCTCCAAATGTGCCTAAAATGTCCTGATGTCTGATCAAAACATGTCTGAAATTCCATAAGTGCTCCAGATTGACCACAATATGATATACCTGAAATTACCCCTCATGAGGGGGGTAGACCAGGTCCACACCCCGAAAAACTGAAATTCCAAATATGGCCCTCGAGTTTGTCAGACAAATGCAATTTAATTCTATGGTGGAAACTGAGTTTCCTGTGAAAATCTGAACCAGATCCAACCCATTTAAGGGGTGTTTTGAGCTGATTTTCTTGTTGATGGTACCCTCGCTACATGCACTCCCAATACATGTATTTTGAGCTTGGTATGTATTTCTTAATGAATACACTACTTATTTCTCTTTTAGTGGTGCCCACTCTCGCCAAAAAATATGGTTTACAGCCTCACTTCTGCCTTATTGGTCAAAATATGAGCAAATCTTAAGGCACCCCCCAGAAGGCGAATTACAGGCCTCCTGGGGCCTATATACCACACCAGTAGTCACTGCTCCAAATGTGCCTAAAATGTCCTCATTTCTGATCAAAACATGTCTGAAATTCCATAAGTGCTCCAGATTGACCACAATATGATATACCTGAAATTACCCCTCATGAGGGGGGGCAGACCAGGTCCACACCCCGAAAAACTGAAATTCCAAATATGGCCCTCGAGTTTGTCAGACAAATGCAATTTAATTCTATGGTGGAAACTGAGTTTCCTGTGAAAATCTGAACCAGATCCAACCCATTTAAGGGGTGTTTTGAGCTGATTTTCTTGTTGATGGTACCCTCGCTACATGCACTCCCAATACATGTATTTTGAGCTTGGTATGTATTTTTTAATGAATACACTACTTATTTCTCTTTTAGTGGTGCCCACTCTCGCCAAAAATATGGTTTACAGCCTCACTTCTGCCTTATTGGTCAAAATATGAGCAAATCTTAAGGCACCCCCCAGAAGGCGAATTACAGGCCTCCTGGGGCCTATATACCACACCAGTAGTCACTGCTATACTGGATGTAATTCTAAAACCTATGCAGTCAGATTTAGTGGGTTACAGACTATTTTCTTGCCAAATTTCAGAATTATAGACCAACATTTACTACTCATTTGGGCTGATTTACATGTATTTTACACCATTTTAACAGCAATATTCGGGTTAAATAATTTGTGTTCAGACATGTAATGCTCCAAATGTGCCTAAAATGTCCTCATTTCTGATCAAAACATGTCTGAAATTCCATAAGTGCTCCAGATTGACCACAATATGATATACCTGAAATTACCCCTCATGAGGGGGGGCAGACCAGGTCCACACCCCGAAAAACTGAAATTCCAAATATGGCCCTCGAGTTTGTCAGACAAATGCAATTTAATTCTATGGTGGAAACTGAGTTTCCTGTGAAAATCTGAACCAGATCCAACCCATTTAAGGGGTGTTTTGAGCTGATTTTCTTGTTGATGGTACCCTCGCTACATGCACTCCCAATACATGTATTTTGAGCTTGGTATGTATTTCTTAATGAATACACTACTTATTTCTCTTTAAGTGGTGCCCACTCTCGCCAAAAATATGGTTTACAGCCTCACTTCTGCCTTATTGGTCAAAATATGAGCAAATCTTAAGGCACCCCCCAGAAGGCGAATTACAGGCCTCCTGGGGCCTATATACCACAACAGTAGTCACTGCTCCAAATGTGCCTAAAATGTCCTCATTTCTGATCAAAACATGTCTGAAATTCCATAAGTGCTCCAGATTGACCACAATATGATATACCTGAAATTACCCCTCATGAGGGGGGGCAGACCAGGTCCACACCCCGAAAAACTGAAATTCCAAATATGGCCCTCGAGTTTGTCAGACAAATGCAATTTAATTCTATGGTGGAAACTGAGTTTCCTGTGAAAATCTGAACCAGATCCAACCCATTTAAGGGGTGTTTTGAGCTGATTTTCTTGTTGATGGTACTCTCGCTACATGCACTCCCAATACATGTATTTTGAGCTTGGTATGTATTTCTTAATGAATACACTACTTATTTCTCTTTTAGTGGTGCCCACTCTCGCCAGAAAATATGGTTTACAGCCTCACTTCTGCCTTATTGGTCAAAATATATGCAAATCTTAAGGCACCCCCCAGAAGGCGAATTACAGGCCTCCTGGGGCCTATATACCACACCAGTAGTCACTGCTCCAAATGTGCCTAAAATGTCCTCATTTCTGATCAAAACATGTCTGAAATTCCATAAGTGCTCCAGATTGACCACAATATGATATACCTGAAATTACCCCTCATGAGGGGGGGCAGACCAGGTCCACACCCCGAAAAACTGAAATTCCAAATATGGCCCTCGAGTTTGTCAGACAAATGCAATTTAATTCTATGGTGGAAACTGAGTTTCCTGTGAAAATCTGAACCAGATCCAACCCATTTAAGGGGTGTTTTGAGCTGATTTTCTTGTTGATGGTACCCTCGCTACATGCACTCCCAATACATGTATTTTGAGCTTGGTATGTATTTCTTAATGAATACACTACTTATTTCTCTTTTAGTGGTGCCCACTCTCGCCAAAAATATGGTTTACAGCCTCACTTCTGCCTTATTGGTCAAAATATGAGCAAATCTTAAGGCACCCCCCAGAAGGCGAATTACAGGCCTCCTGGGGCCTATATACCACACCAGTAGTCACTGCTCCAAATGTGCCTAAAATGTCCTCATTTCTGATCAAAACATGTCTGAAATTCCATAAGTGCTCCAGATTGACCACAATATGATATACCTGAAATTACCCCTCATGAGGGGGGGCAGACCAGGTCCACACCCCGAAAAACTGAAATTCCAAATATGGCCCTCGAGTTTGTCAGACAAATGCAATTTAATTCTATGGTGGAAACTGAGTTTCCTGTGAAAATCTGAACCAGATCCAACCCATTTAAGGGGTGTTTTGAGCTGATTTTCTTGTTGATGGTACCCTCGCTACATGCACTCCCAATACATGTATTTTGAGCTTGGTATGTATTTCTTAATGAATACACTACTTATTTCTCTTTTAGTGGTGCCCACTCTCGCCAAAAATATGGTTTACAGCCTCACTTCTGCCTTATTGGTCAAAATATGAGCAAATCTTAAGGCACCCCCCAGAAGGCGAATTACAGGCCTCCTGGGGCCTATATACCACACCAGTAGTCACTGCTCCAAATGTGCCTAAAATGTCCTCATTTCTGATCAAAACATGTCTGAAATTCCATAAGTGCTCCAGATTGACCACAATATGATATACCTGAAATTACCCCTCATGAGGGGGGGGGCAGACCAGTTCCACACCCCGAAAAACTGAAATTCCAAATATGGCCCTCGAGTTTGTCAGACAAATGCAATTTAATTCTATGGTGGAAACTGAGTTTCCTGTGAAAATCTGAACCAGATCCAACCCATTTAAGGGGTGTTTTGAGCTGATTTTCTTGTTGATGGTACCCTCGCTACATGCACTCCCAATACATGTATTTTGAGCTTGGTATGTATTTCTTAATGAATACACTACTTATTTCTCTTTTAGTGGTGCCCACTCTCGCCAAAAAATATGGTTTACAGCCTCACTTCTGCCTTATTGGTCAAAGTATGAGCAAATCTTAAGGCACCCCCCAGAAGGCGAATTACAGGCCTCCTGGGGCCTATATACCACACCAGTAGTCACTGCTCCAAATGTGCCTAAAATGTCCTGATGTCTGATCAAAACATGTCTGAAATTCCATAAGTGCTCCAGATTGACCACAATATGATATACCTGAAATTACCCCTCATGAGGGGGGGCAGACCAGGTCCACACCCCGAAAAACTGAAATTCCAAATATGGCCCTCGAGTTTGTCAGACAAATGCAATTTAATTCTATGGTGGAAACTGAGTTTCCTGTGAAAATCTGAACCAGATCCAACCCATTTAAGGGGTGTTTTGAGCTGATTTTCTTGTTGATGGTACCCTCGCTACATGCACTCCCAATACATGTATTTTGAGCTTGGTATGTATTTCTTAATGAATACACTACTTATTTCTCTTTTAGTGGTGCCCACTCTCGCCAAAAAATATGGTTTACAGCCTCACTTCTGCCTTATTGGTCAAAATATGAGCAAATCTTAAGGCACCCCCCAGAAGGCGAATTACAGGCCTCCTGGGGCCTATATACCACAACAGTAGTCACTGCTCCAAATGTGCCTAAAATGTCCTCATTTCTGATCAAAACATGTCTGAAATTCCATAAGTGCTCCAGATTGACCACAATATGATATACCTGAAATTACCCCTCATGAGGGGGGGCAGACCAGGTCCACACCCCGAAAAACTGAAATTCCAAATATGGCCCTCGAGTTTGTCAGACAAATGCAATTTAATTCTATGGTGGAAACTGAGTTTCCTGTGAAAATCTGAACCAGATCCAACCCATTTAAGGGGTGTTTTGAGCTGATTTTCTTGTTGATGGTACCCTCGCTACATGCACTCCCAATACATGTATTTTGAGCTTGGTATGTATTTCTTAATGAATACACTACTTATTTCTCTTTTAGTGGTGCCCACTCTCGCCAAAAAATATGGTTTACAGCCTCACTTCTGCCTTATTGGTCAAAGTATGAGCAAATCTTAAGGCACCCCCCAGAAGGCGAATTACAGGCCTCCTGGGGCCTATATACCACACCAGTAGTCACTGCTCCAAATGTGCCTAAAATGTCCTGATGTCTGATCAAAACATGTCTGAAATTCCATAAGTGCTCCAGATTGACCACAATATGATATACCTGAAATTACCCCTCATGAGGGGGGGCAGACCAGGTCCACACCCCGAAAAACTGAAATTCCAAATATGGCCCTCGAGTTTGTCAGACAAATGCAATTTAATTCTATGGTGGAAACTGAGTTTCCTGTGAAAATCTGAACCAGATCCAACCCATTTAAGGGGTGTTTTGAGCTGATTTTCTTGTTGATGGTACCCTCGCTACATGCACTCCCAATACATGTATTTTGAGCTTGGTATGTATTTCTTAATGAATACACTACTTATTTCTCTTTTAGTGGTGCCCACTCTCGCCAAAAAATATGGTTTACAGCCTCACTTCTGCCTTATTGGTCAAAGTATGAGCAAATCTTAAGGCACCCCCCAGAAGGCGAATTACAGGCCTCCTGGGGCCTATATACCACACCAGTAGTCACTGCTCCAAATGTGCCTAAAATGTCCTGATGTCTGATCAAAACATGTCTGAAATTCCATAAGTGCTCCAGATTGACCACAATATGATATACCTGAAATTACCCCTCATGAGGGGGGGCAGACCAGGTCCACACCCCGAAAAACTGAAATTCCAAATATGGCCCTCGAGTTTGTCAGACAAATGCAATTTAATTCTATGGTGGAAACTGAGTTTCCTGTGAAAATCTGAACCAGATCCAACCCATTTAAGGGGTGTTTTGAGCTGATTTTCTTGTTGATGGTACCCTCGCTACATGCACTCCCAATACATGTATTTTGAGCTTGGTATGTATTTCTTAATGAATACACTACTTATTTCTCTTTTAGTGGTGCCCACTCTCGCCAAAAAATATGGTTTACAGCCTCACTTCTGCCTTATTGGTCAAAATATGAGCAAATCTTAAGGCACCCCCCAGAAGGCGAATTACAGGCCTCCTGGGGCCTATATACCACAACAGTAGTCACTGCTCCAAATGTGCCTAAAATGTCCTCATTTCTGATCAAAACATGTCTGAAATTCCATAAGTGCTCCAGATTGACCACAATATGATATACCTGAAATTACCCCTCATGAGGGGGGGCAGACCAGGTCCACACCCCGAAAAACTGAAATTCCAAATATGGCCCTCGAGTTTGTCAGACAAATGCAATTTAATTCTATGGTGGAAACTGAGTTTCCTGTGAAAATCTGAACCAGATCCAACCCATTTAAGGGGTGTTTTGAGCTGATTTTCTTGTTGATGGTACCCTCGCTACATGCACTCCCAATACATGTATTTTGAGCTTGGTATGTATTTCTTAATGAATACACTACTTATTTCTCTTTTAGTGGTGCCCACTCTCGCCAAAAAATATGGTTTACAGCCTCACTTCTGCCTTATTGGTCAAAGTATGAGCAAATCTTAAGGCACCCCCCAGAAGGCGAATTACAGGCCTCCTGGGGCCTATATACCACACCAGTAGTCACTGCTCCAAATGTGCCTAAAATGTCCTGATGTCTGATCAAAACATGTCTGAAATTCCATAAGTGCTCCAGATTGACCACAATATGATATACCTGAAATTACCCCTCATGAGGGGGGGCAGACCAGGTCCACACCCCGAAAAACTGAAATTCCAAATATGGCCCTCGAGTTTGTCAGACAAATGCAATTTAATTCTATGGTGGAAACTGAGTTTCCTGTGAAAATCTGAACCAGATCCAACCCATTTAAGGGGTGTTTTGAGCTGATTTTCTTGTTGATGGTACCCTCGCTACATGCACTCCCAATACATGTATTTTGAGCTTGGTATGTATTTTTTAATGAATACACTACTTATTTCTCTTTTAGTGGTGCCCACTCTCGCCAAAAATATGGTTTACAGCCTCACTTCTGCCTTATTGGTCAAAATATGAGCAAATCTTAAGGCACCCCCCAGAAGGCGAATTACAGGCCTCCTGGGGCCTATATACCACACCAGTAGTCACTGCTATACTGGATGTAATTCTAAAACCTATGCAGTCAGATTTAGTGGGTTACAGACTATTTTCTTGCCAAATTTCAGAATTATAGACCAACATTTACTACTCATTTGGGCTGATTTACATGTATTTTACACCATTTTAACAGCAATATTCGGGTTAAATAATTTGTGTTCAGACATGTAATGCTCCAAATGTGCCTAAAATGTCCTCATTTCTGATCAAAACATGTCTGAAATTCCATAAGTGCTCCAGATTGACCACAATATGATATACCTGAAATTACCCCTCATGAGGGGGGGCAGACCAGGTCCACACCCCGAAAAACTGAAATTCCAAATATGGCCCTCGAGTTTGTCAGACAAATGCAATTTAATTCTATGGTGGAAACTGAGTTTCCTGTGAAAATCTGAACCAGATCCAACCCATTTAAGGGGTGTTTTGAGCTGATTTTCTTGTTGATGGTACCCTCGCTACATGCACTCCCAATACATGTATTTTGAGCTTGGTATGTATTTCTTAATGAATACACTACTTATTTCTCTTTAAGTGGTGCCCACTCTCGCCAAAAATATGGTTTACAGCCTCACTTCTGCCTTATTGGTCAAAATATGAGCAAATCTTAAGGCACCCCCCAGAAGGCGAATTACAGGCCTCCTGGGGCCTATATACCACAACAGTAGTCACTGCTCCAAATGTGCCTAAAATGTCCTCATTTCTGATCAAAACATGTCTGAAATTCCATAAGTGCTCCAGATTGACCACAATATGATATACCTGAAATTACCCCTCATGAGGGGGGGCAGACCAGGTCCACACCCCGAAAAACTGAAATTCCAAATATGGCCCTCGAGTTTGTCAGACAAATGCAATTTAATTCTATGGTGGAAACTGAGTTTCCTGTGAAAATCTGAACCAGATCCAACCCATTTAAGGGGTGTTTTGAGCTGATTTTCTTGTTGATGGTAGTCTCGCTACATGCACTCCCAATACATGTATTTTGAGCTTGGTATGTATTTCTTAATGAATACACTACTTATTTCTCTTTTAGTGGTGCCCACTCTCGCCAGAAAATATGGTTTACAGCCTCACTTCTGCCTTATTGGTCAAAATATGAGCAAATCTTAAGGCACCCCCCAGAAGGCGAATTACAGGCCTCCTGGGGCCTATATACCACACCAGTAGTCACTGCTCCAAATGTGCCTAAAATGTCCTCATTTCTGATCAAAACATGTCTGAAATTCCATAAGTGCTCCAGATTGACCACAATATGATATACCTGAAATTACCCCTCATGAGGGGGGGCAGACCAGGTCCACACCCCGAAAAACTGAAATTCCAAATATGGCCCTCGAGTTTGTCAGACAAATGCAATTTAATTCTATGGTGGAAACTGAGTTTCCTGTGAAAATCTGAACCAGATCCAACCCATTTAAGGGGTGTTTTGAGCTGATTTTCTTGTTGATGGTACCCTCGCTACATGCACTCCCAATACATGTATTTTGAGCTTGGTATGTATTTCTTAATGAATACACTACTTATTTCTCTTTTAGTGGTGCCCACTCTCGCCAAAAATATGGTTTACAGCCTCACTTCTGCCTTATTGGTCAAAATATGAGCAAATCTTAAGGCACCCCCCAGAAGGCGAATTACAGGCCTCCTGGGGCCTATATACCACACCAGTAGTCACTGCTCCAAATGTGCCTAAAATGTCCTCATTTCTGATCAAAACATGTCTGAAATTCCATAAGTGCTCCAGATTGACCACAATATGATATACCTGAAATTACCCCTCATGAGGGGGGGCAGACCAGGTCCACACCCCGAAAAACTGAAATTCCAAATATGGCCCTCGAGTTTGTCAGACAAATGCAATTTAATTCTATGGTGGAAACTGAGTTTCCTGTGAAAATCTGAACCAGATCCAACCCATTTAAGGGGTGTTTTGAGCTGATTTTCTTGTTGATGGTACCCTCGCTACATGCACTCCCAATACATGTATTTTGAGCTTGGTATGTATTTCTTAATGAATACACTACTTATTTCTCTTTTAGTGGTGCCCACTCTCGCCAAAAATATGGTTTACAGCCTCACTTCTGCCTTATTGGTCAAAATATGAGCAAATCTTAAGGCACCCCCCAGAAGGCGAATTACAGGCCTCCTGGGGCCTATATACCACACCAGTAGTCACTGCTCCAAATGTGCCTAAAATGTCCTCATTTCTGATCAAAACATGTCTGAAATTCCATAAGTGCTCCAGATTGACCACAATATGATATACCTGAAATTACCCCTCATGAGGGGGGGGGCAGACCAGGTCCACACCCCGAAAAACTGAAATTCCAAATATGGCCCTCGAGTTTGTCAGACAAATGCAATTTAATTCTATGGTGGAAACTGAGTTTCCTGTGAAAATCTGAACCAGATCCAACCCATTTAAGGGGTGTTTTGAGCTGATTTTCTTGTTGATGGTACCCTGGCTACATGCACTCCCAATACATGTATTTTGAGCTTGGTATGTATTTCTTAATGAATACACTACTTATTTCTCTTTTAGTGGTGCCCACTCTCGCCAAAAAATATGGTTTACAGCCTCACTTCTGCCTTATTGGTCAAAGTATGAGCAAATCTTAAGGCACCCCCCAGAAGGCGAATTACAGGCCTCCTGGGGCCTATATACCACACCAGTAGTCACTGCTCCAAATGTGCCTAAAATGTCCTGATGTCTGATCAAAACATGTCTGAAATTCCATAAGTGCTCCAGATTGACCACAATATGATATACCTGAAATTACCCCTCATGAGGGGGGGCAGACCAGGTCCACACCCCGAAAAACTGAAATTCCAAATATGGCCCTCGAGTTTGTCAGACAAATGCAATTTAATTCTATGGTGGAAACTGAGTTTCCTGTGAAAATCTGAACCAGATCCAACCCATTTAAGGGGTGTTTTGAGCTGATTTTCTTGTTGATGGTACCCTCGCTACATGCACTCCCAATACATGTATTTTGAGCTTGGTATGTATTTCTTAATGAATACACTACTTATTTCTCTTTTAGTGGTGCCCACTCTCGCCAAAAAATATGGTTTACAGCCTCACTTCTGCCTTATTGGTCAAAATATGAGCAAATCTTAAGGCACCCCCCAGAAGGCGAATTACAGGCCTCCTGGGGCCTATATACCACAACAGTAGTCACTGCTCCAAATGTGCCTAAAATGTCCTCATTTCTGATCAAAACATGTCTGAAATTCCATAAGTGCTCCAGATTGACCACAATATGATATACCTGAAATTACCCCTCATGAGGGGGGGCAGACCAGGTCCACACCCCGAAAAACTGAAATTCCAAATATGGCCCTCGAGTTTGTCAGACAAATGCAATTTAATTCTATGGTGGAAACTGAGTTTCCTGTGAAAATCTGAACCAGATCCAACCCATTTAAGGGGTGTTTTGAGCTGATTTTCTTGTTGATGGTACCCTCGCTACATGCACTCCCAATACATGTATTTTGAGCTTGGTATGTATTTCTTAATGAATACACTACTTATTTCTCTTTAAGTGGTGCCCACTCTCGCCAAAAATATGGTTTACAGCCTCACTTCTGCCTTATTGGTCAAAATATGAGCAAATCTTAAGGCACCCCCCAGAAGGCGAATTACAGGCCTCCTGGGGCCTATATACCACAACAGTAGTCACTGCTCCAAATGTGCCTAAAATGTCCTCATTTCTGATCAAAACATGTCTGAAATTCCATAAGTGCTCCAGATTGACCACAATATGATATACCTGAAATTACCCCTCATGAGGGGGGGCAGACCAGGTCCACACCCCGAAAAACTGAAATTCCAAATATGGCCCTCGAGTTTGTCAGACAAATGCAATTTAATTCTATGGTGGAAACTGAGTTTCCTGTGAAAATCTGAACCAGATCCAACCCATTTAAGGGGTGTTTTGAGCTGATTTTCTTGTTGATGGTACTCTCGCTACATGCACTCCCAATACATGTATTTTGAGCTTGGTATGTATTTCTTAATGAATACACTACTTATTTCTCTTTTAGTGGTGCCCACTCTCGCCAGAAAATATGGTTTACAGCCTCACTTCTGCCTTATTGGTCAAAATATGAGCAAATCTTAAGGCACCCCCCAGAAGGCGAATTACAGGCCTCCTGGGGCCTATATACCACACCAGTAGTCACTGCTCCAAATGTGCCTAAAATGTCCTCATTTCTGATCAAAACATGTCTGAAATTCCATAAGTGCTCCAGATTGACCACAATATGATATACCTGAAATTACCCCTCATGAGGGGGGGCAGACCAGGTCCACACCCCGAAAAACTGAAATTCCAAATATGGCCCTCGAGTTTGTCAGACAAATGCAATTTAATTCTATGGTGGAAACTGAGTTTCCTGTGAAAATCTGAACCAGATCCAACCCATTTAAGGGGTGTTTTGAGCTGATTTTCTTGTTGATGGTACCCTCGCTACATGCACTCCCAATACATGTATTTTGAGCTTGGTATGTATTTCTTAATGAATACACTACTTATTTCTCTTTTAGTGGTGCCCACTCTCGCCAAAAATATGGTTTACAGCCTCACTTCTGCCTTATTGGTCAAAATATGAGCAAATCTTAAGGCACCCCCCAGAAGGCGAATTACAGGCCTCCTGGGGCCTATATACCACACCAGTAGTCACTGCTCCAAATGTGCCTAAAATGTCCTCATTTCTGATCAAAACATGTCTGAAATTCCATAAGTGCTCCAGATTGACCACAATATGATATACCTGAAATTACCCCTCATGAGGGGGGGCAGACCAGGTCCACACCCCGAAAAACTGAAATTCCAAATATGGCCCTCGAGTTTGTCAGACAAATGCAATTTAATTCTATGGTGGAAACTGAGTTTCCTGTGAAAATCTGAACCAGATCCAACCCATTTAAGGGGTGTTTTGAGCTGATTTTCTTGTTGATGGTACCCTCGCTACATGCACTCCCAATACATGTATTTTGAGCTTGGTATGTATTTCTTAATGAATACACTACTTATTTCTCTTTTAGTGGTGCCCACTCTCGCCAAAAATATGGTTTACAGCCTCACTTCTGCCTTATTGGTCAAAATATGAGCAAATCTTAAGGCACCCCCCAGAAGGCGAATTACAGGCCTCCTGGGGCCTATATACCACACCAGTAGTCACTGCTCCAAATGTGCCTAAAATGTCCTCATTTCTGATCAAAACATGTCTGAAATTCCATAAGTGCTCCAGATTGACCACAATATGATATACCTGAAATTACCCCTCATGAGGGGGGGGGCAGACCAGGTCCACACCCCGAAAAACTGAAATTCCAAATATGGCCCTCGAGTTTGTCAGACAAATGCAATTTAATTCTATGGTGGAAACTGAGTTTCCTGTGAAAATCTGAACCAGATCCAACCCATTTAAGGGGTGTTTTGAGCTGATTTTCTTGTTGATGGTACCCTGGCTACATGCACTCCCAATACATGTATTTTGAGCTTGGTATGTATTTCTTAATGAATACACTACTTATTTCTCTTTTAGTGGTGCCCACTCTCGCCAAAAAATATGGTTTACAGCCTCACTTCTGCCTTATTGGTCAAAGTATGAGCAAATCTTAAGGCACCCCCCAGAAGGCGAATTACAGGCCTCCTGGGGCCTATATACCACACCAGTAGTCACTGCTCCAAATGTGCCTAAAATGTCCTGATGTCTGATCAAAACATGTCTGAAATTCCATAAGTGCTCCAGATTGACCACAATATGATATACCTGAAATTACCCCTCATGAGGGGGGGCAGACCAGGTCCACACCCCGAAAAACTGAAATTCCAAATATGGCCCTCGAGTTTGTCAGACAAATGCAATTTAATTCTATGGTGGAAACTGAGTTTCCTGTGAAAATCTGAACCAGATCCAACCCATTTAAGGGGTGTTTTGAGCTGATTTTCTTGTTGATGGTACCCTCGCTACATGCACTCCCAATACATGTATTTTGAGCTTGGTATGTATTTCTTAATGAATACACTACTTATTTCTCTTTTAGTGGTGCCCACTCTCGCCAAAAAATATGGTTTACAGCCTCACTTCTGCCTTATTGGTCAAAATATGAGCAAATCTTAAGGCACCCCCCAGAAGGCGAATTACAGGCCTCCTGGGGCCTATATACCACAACAGTAGTCACTGCTCCAAATGTGCCTAAAATGTCCTCATTTCTGATCAAAACATGTCTGAAATTCCATAAGTGCTCCAGATTGACCACAATATGATATACCTGAAATTACCCCTCATGAGGGGGGGCAGACCAGGTCCACACCCCGAAAAACTGAAATTCCAAATATGGCCCTCGAGTTTGTCAGACAAATGCAATTTAATTCTATGGTGGAAACTGAGTTTCCTGTGAAAATCTGAACCAGATCCAACCCATTTAAGGGGTGTTTTGAGCTGATTTTCTTGTTGATGGTACCCTCGCTACATGCACTCCCAATACATGTATTTTGAGCTTGGTATGTATTTCTTAATGAATACACTACTTATTTCTCTTTTAGTGGTGCCCACTCTCGCCAAAAATATGGTTTACAGCCTCACTTCTGCCTTATTGGTCAAAATATGAGCAAATCTTAAGGCACCCCCCAGAAGGCGAATTACAGGCCTCCTGGGGCCTATATACCACACCAGTAGTCACTGCTCCAAATGTGCCTAAAATGTCCTCATTTCTGATCAAAACATGTCTGAAATTCCATAAGTGCTCCAGATTGACCACAATATGATATACCTGAAATTACCCCTCATGAGGGGGGGGCAGACCAGGTCCACACCCCGAAAAACTGAAATTCCAAATATGGCCCTCGAGTTTGTCAGACAAATGCAATTTAATTCTATGGTGGAAACTGAGTTTCCTGTGAAAATCTGAACCAGATCCAACCCATTTAAGGGGTGTTTTGAGCTGATTTTCTTGTTGATGGTACCCTCGCTACATGCACTCCCAATACATGTATTTTGAGCTTGGTATGTATTTCTTAATGAATACACTACTTATTTCTCTTTTAGTGGTGCCCACTCTCGCCAAAAATATGGTTTACAGCCTCACTTCTGCCTTATTGGTCAAAATATGAGCAAATCTTAAGGCACCCCCCAGAAGGCGAATTACAGGCCTCCTGGGGCCTATATACCACACCAGTAGTCACTGCTCCAAATGTGCCTAAAATGTCCTCATTTCTGATCAAAACATGTCTGAAATTCCATAAGTGCTCCAGATTGACCACAATATGATATACCTGAAATTACCCCTCATGAGGGGGGGGCAGACCAGGTCCACACCCCGAAAAACTGAAATTCCAAATATGGCCCTCGAGTTTGTCAGACAAATGCAATTTAATTCTATGGTGGAAACTGAGTTTCCTGTGAAAATCTGAACCAGATCCAACCCATTTAAGGGGTGTTTTGAGCTGATTTTCTTGTTGATGGTACCCTCGCTACATGCACTCCCAATACATGTATTTTGAGCTTGGTATGTATTTCTTAATGAATACACTACTTATTTCTCTTTTAGTGGTGCCCACTCTCGCCAAAAAATATGGTTTACAGCCTCACTTCTGCCTTATTGGTCAAAGTATGAGCAAATCTTAAGGCACCCCCCAGAAGGCGAATTACAGGCCTCCTGGGGCCTATATACCACACCAGTAGTCACTGCTCCAAATGTGCCTAAAATGTCCTGATGTCTGATCAAAACATGTCTGAAATTCCATAAGTGCTCCAGATTGACCACAATATGATATACCTGAAATTACCCCTCATGAGGGGGGGGGGGGGGGGCAGACCAGGTCCACACCCCGAAAAACTGAAATTCCAAATATGGCCCTCGAGTTTGTCAGACAAATGCAATTTAATTCTATGGTGGAAACTGAGTTTCCTGTGAAAATCTGAACCAGATCCAACCCATTTAAGGGGTGTTTTGAGCTGATTTTCTTGTTGATGGTACCCTCGCTACATGCACTCCCAATACATGTATTTTGAGCTTGGTATGTATTTCTTAATGAATACACTACTTATTTCTCTTTTAGTGGTGCCCACTCTCGCCAAAAAATATGGTTTACAGCCTCACTTCTGCCTCATTGGTCAAAATATGAGCAAATCTTAAGGCACCCCCCAGAAGGCGAATTACAGGCCTCCTGGGGCCTATATACCACACCAGTAGTCACTGCTCCAAATGTGCCTAAAATGTCCTCATTTCTGATCAAAACATGTCTGAAATTCCATAAGTGCTCCAGATTGACCACAATATGATATACCTGAAATTACCCCTCATGAGGGGGGGCAGACCAGGTCCACACCCCGAAAAACTGAAATTCCAAATATGGCCCTCGAGTTTGTCAGACAAATGCAATTTAATTCTATGGTGGAAACTGAGTTTCCTGTGAAAATCTGAACCAGATCCAACCCATTTAAGGGGTGTTTTGAGCTGATTTTCTTGTTGATGGTACCCTCGCTACATGCACTCCCAATACATGTATTTTGAGCTTGGTATGTATTTCTTAATGAATACACTACTTATTTCTCTTTTAGTGGTGCCCACTCTCGCCAAAAAATATGGTTTACAGCCTCACTTCTGCCTTATTGGTCAAAATATGAGCAAATCTTAAGGCACCCCCCAGAAGGCGAATTACAGGCCTCCTGGGGCCTATATACCACACCAGTAGTCACTGCTCCAAATGTGCCTAAAATGTCCTCATTTCTGATCAAAACATGTCTGAAATTCCATAAGTGCTCCAGATTGACCACAATATGATATACCTGAAATTACCCCTCATGAGGGGGGGCAGACCAGGTCCACACCCCGAAAAACTGAAATTCCAAATATGGCCCTCGAGTTTGTCAGACAAATGCAATTTAATTCTATGGTGGAAACTGAGTTTCCTGTGAAAATCTGAACCAGATCCAACCCATTTAAGGGGTGTTTTGAGCTGATTTTCTTGTTGATGGTACCCTCGCTACATGCACTCCCAATACATGTATTTTGAGCTTGGTATGTATTTCTTAATGAATACACTACTTATTTCTCTTTTAGTGGTGCCCACTCTCGCCAAAAAATATGGTTTACAGCCTCACTTCTGCCTTATTGGTCAAAATATGAGCAAATCTTAAGGCACCCCCCAGAAGGCGAATTACAGGCCTCCTGGGGCCTATATACCACACCAGTAGTCACTGCTCCAAATGTGCCTAAAATGTCCTCATTTCTGATCAAAACATGTCTGAAATTCCATAAGTGCTCCAGATTGACCACAATATGATATACCTGAAATTACCCCTCATGAGGGGGGGCAGACCAGGTCCACACCCCGAAAAACTGAAATTCCAAATATGGCCCTCGAGTTTGTCAGACAAATGCAATTTAATTCTATGGTGGAAACTGAGTTTCCTGTGAAAATCTGAACCAGATCCAACCCATTTAAGGGGTGTTTTGAGCTGATTTTCTTGTTGATGGTACCCTCGCTACATGCACTCCCAATACATGTATTTTGAGCTTGGTATGTATTTCTTAATGAATACACTACTTATTTCTCTTTTAGTGGTGCCCACTCTCGCCAAAAAATATGGTTTACAGCCTCACTTCTGCCTTATTGGTCAAAATATGAGCAAATCTTAAGGCACCCCCCAGAAGGCGAATTACAGGCCTCCTGGGGCCTATATACCACACCAGTAGTCACTGCTCCAAATGTGCCTAAAATGTCCTCATTTCTGATCAAAACATGTCTGAAATTCCATAAGTGCTCCAGATTGACCACAATATGATATACCTGAAATTACCCCTCATGAGGGGGGGCAGACCAGGTCCACACCCCGAAAAACTGAAATTCCAAATATGGCCCTCGAGTTTGTCAGACAAATGCAATTTAATTCTATGGTGGAAACTGAGTTTCCTGTGAAAATCTGAACCAGATCCAACCCATTTAAGGGGTGTTTTGAGCTGATTTTCTTGTTGATGGTACCCTCGCTACATGCACTCCCAATACATGTATTTTGAGCTTGGTATGTATTTCTTAATGAATACACTACTTATTTCTCTTTTAGTGGTGCCCACTCTCGCCAAAAAATATGGTTTACAGCCTCACTTCTGCCTTATTGGTCAAAATATGAGCAAATCTTAAGGCACCCCCCAGAAGGCGAATTAAAGGCCTCCTGGGGCCTATATACCACACCAGTAGTCACTGCTCCAAATGTGCCTAAAATGTCCTCATTTCTGATCAAAACATGTCTGAAATTCCATAAGTGCTCCAGATTGACCACAATATGATATACCTGAAATTACCCCTCATGAGGGGGGGCAGACCAGGTCCACACCCCGAAAAACTGAAATTCCAAATATGGCCCTCGAGTTTGTCAGACAAATGCAATTTAATTCTATGGTGGAAACTGAGTTTCCTGTGAAAATCTGAACCAGATCCAACCCATTTAAGGGGTGTTTTGAGCTGATTTTCTTGTTGATGGTACCCTCGCTACATGCACTCCCAATACATGTATTTTGAGCTTGGTATGTATTTCTTAATGAATACACTACTTATTTCTCTTTTAGTGGTGCCCACTCTCGCCAAAAAATATGGTTTACAGCCTCACTTCTGCCTTATTGGTCAAAATATGAGCAAATCTTAAGGCACCCCCCAGAAGGCGAATTACAGGCCTCCTGGGGCCTATATACCACACCAGTAGTCACTGCTCCAAATGTGCCTAAAATGTCCTCATTTCTGATCAAAACATGTCTGAAATTCCATAAGTGCTCCAGATTGACCACAATATGATATACCTGAAATTACCCCTCATGAGGGGGGGCAGACCAGGTCCACACCCCGAAAAACTGAAATTCCAAATATGGCCCTCGAGTTTGTCAGACAAATGCAATTTAATTCTATGGTGGAAACTGAGTTTCCTGTGAAAATCTGAACCAGATCCAACCCATTTAAGGGGTGTTTTGAGCTGATTTTCTTGTTGATGGTACCCTCGCTACATGCACTCCCAATACATGTATTTTGAGCTTGGTATGTATTTCTTAATGAATACACTACTTATTTCTCTTTTAGTGGTGCCCACTCTCGCCAAAAAATATGGTTTACAGCCTCACTTCTGCCTTATTGGTCAAAATATGAGCAAATCTTAAGGCACCCCCCAGAAGGCGAATTACAGGCCTCCTGGGGCCTATATACCACACCAGTAGTCACTGCTCCAAATGTGCCTAAAATGTCCTCATTTCTGATCAAAACATGTCTGAAATTCCATAAGTGCTCCAGATTGACCACAATATGATATACCTGAAATTACCCCTCATGAGGGGGGGCAGACCAGGTCCACACCCCGAAAAACTGAAATTCCAAATATGGCCCTCGAGTTTGTCAGACAAATGCAATTTAATTCTATGGTGGAAACTGAGTTTCCTGTGAAAATCTGAACCAGATCCAACCCATTTAAGGGGTGTTTTGAGCTGATTTTCTTGTTGATGGTACCCTCGCTACATGCACTCCCAATACATGTATTTTGAGCTTGGTATGTATTTCTTAATGAATACACTACTTATTTCTCTTTCAGTGGTGCCCACTCTCGCCAAAAATATGGTTTACAGCCTCACTTCTGCCTTATTGGTCAAAATATGAGCAAATCTTAAGGCACCCCCCAGAAGGCGAATTACAGGCCTCCTGGGGCCTATATACCACACCAGTAGTCACTGCTATACTGGATGTAATTCTAAAACCTATGCAGTCAGATTTAGTGGGTTACAGACGATTTTCTTGCCAAATTTCAGAATTATAGACCAACATTTACTACTCATTTGGGCTGATTTACATGTATTTTACACCATTTTAACAGCAATATTCGGGTTAAATAATTTGTGTTCAGACATGTAATGCTCCAAATGTGCCTAAAATGTCCTCATTTCTGATCAAAACATGTCTGAAATTCCATAAGTGCTCCAGATTGACCACAATATGATATACCTGAAATTACCCCTCATGAGGGGGGGCAGACCAGGTCCACACCCCGAAAAACTGAAATTCCAAATATGGCCCTCGAGTTTGTCAGACAAATGCAATTTAATTCTATGGTGGAAACTGAGTTTCCTGTGAAAATCTGAACCAGATCCAACCCATTTAAGGGGTGTTTTGAGCTGATTTTCTTGTTGATGGTACCCTCGCTACATGCACTCCCAATACATGTATTTTGAGCTTGGTATGTATTTCTTAATGAATACACTACTTATTTCTCTTTTAGTGGTGCCCACTCTCGCCAAAAAATATGGTTTACAGCCTCACTTCTGCCTTATTGGTCAAAATATGAGCAAATCTTAAGGCACCCCCCAGAAGGCGAATTACAGGCCTCCTGGGGCCTATATACCACACCAGTAGTCACTGCTCCAAATGTGCCTAAAATGTCCTCATTTCTGATCAAAACATGTCTGAAATTCCATAAGTGCTCCAGATTGACCACAATATGATATACCTGAAATTACCCCTCATGAGGGGGGGCAGACCAGGTCCACACCCCGAAAAACTGAAATTCCAAATATGGCCCTCGAGTTTGTCAGACAAATGCAATTTAATTCTATGGTGGAAACTGAGTTTCCTGTGAAAATCTGAACCAGATCCAACCCATTTAAGGGGTGTTTTGAGCTGATTTTCTTGTTGATGGTACCCTCGCTACATGCACTCCCAATACATGTATTTTGAGCTTGGTATGTATTTCTTAATGAATACACTACTTATTTCTCTTTCAGTGGTGCCCACTCTCGCCAAAAATATGGTTTACAGCCTCACTTCTGCCTTATTGGTCAAAATATGAGCAAATCTTAAGGCACCCCCCAGAAGGCGAATTACAGGCCTCCTGGGGCCTATATACCACACCAGTAGTCACTGCTATACTGGATGTAATTCTAAAACCTATGCAGTCAGATTTAGTGGGTTACAGACGATTTTCTTGCCAAATTTCAGAATTATAGACCAACATTTACTACTCATTTGGGCTGATTTACATGTATTTTACACCATTTTAACAGCAATATTCGGGTTAAATAATTTGTGTTCAGACATGTAATGCTCCAAATGTGCCTAAAATGTCCTCATTTCTGATCAAAACATGTCTGAAATTCCATAAGTGCTCCAGATTGACCACAATATGATATACCTGAAATTACCCCTCATGAGGGGGGGCAGACCAGGTCCACACCCCGAAAAACTGAAATTCCAAATATGGCCCTCGAGTTTGTCAGACAAATGCAATTTAATTCTATGGTGGAAACTGAGTTTCCTGTGAAAATCTGAACCAGATCCAACCCATTTAAGGGGTGTTTTGAGCTGATTTTCTTGTTGATGGTACCCTCGCTACATGCACTCCCAATACATGTATTTTGAGCTTGGTATGTATTTCTTAATGAATACACTACTTATTTCTCTTTTAGTGGTGCCCACTCTCGCCAAAAAATATGGTTTACAGCCTCACTTCTGCCTTATTGGTCAAAATATGAGCAAATCTTAAGGCACCCCCCAGAAGGCGAATTACAGGCCTCCTGGGGCCTATATACCACACCAGTAGTCACTGCTCCAAATGTGCCTAAAATGTCCTCATTTCTGATCAAAACATGTCTGAAATTCCATAAGTGCTCCAGATTGACCACAATATGATATACCTGAAATTACCCCTCATGAGGGGGGGCAGACCAGGTCCACACCCCGAAAAACTGAAATTCCAAATATGGCCCTCGAGTTTGTCAGACAAATGCAATTTAATTCTATGGTGGAAACTGAGTTTCCTGTGAAAATCTGAACCAGATCCAACCCATTTAAGGGGTGTTTTGAGCTGATTTTCTTGTTGATGGTACCCTCGCTACATGCACTCCCAATACATGTATTTTGAGCTTGGTATGTATTTCTTAATGAATACACTACTTATTTCTCTTTTAGTGGTGCCCACTCTCGCCAAAAATATGGTTTACAGCCTCACTTCTGCCTTATTGGTCAAAATATGAGCAAATCTTAAGGCACCCCCCAGAAGGCGAATTACAGGCCTCCTGGGGCCTATATACCACACCAGTAGTCACTGCTATACTGGATGTAATTCTAAAACCTATGCAGTCAGATTTAGTGGGTTACAGACGATTTTCTTGCCAAATTTCAGAATTATAGACCAACATTTACTACTCATTTGGGCTGATTTACATGTATTTTACACCATTTTAACAGCAATATTCGGGTTAAATAATTTGTGTTCAGACATGTAATGCTCCAAATGTGCCTAAAATGTCCTCATTTCTGATCAAAACATGTCTGAAATTCCATAAGTGCTCCAGATTGACCACAATATGATATACCTGAAATTACCCCTCATGAGGGGGGGCAGACCAGGTCCACACCCCGAAAAACTGAAATTCCAAATATGGCCCTCGAGTTTGTCAGACAAATGCAATTTAATTCTATGGTGGAAACTGAGTTTCCTGTGAAAATCTGAACCAGATCCAACCCATTTAAGGGGTGTTTTGAGCTGATTTTCTTGTTGATGGTACCCTCGCTACATGCACTCCCAATACATGTATTTTGAGCTTGGTATGTATTTCTTAATGAATACACTACTTATTTCTCTTTTAGTGGTGCCCACTCTCGCCAAAAAATATGGTTTACAGCCTCACTTCTGCCTTATTGGTCAAAATATGAGCAAATCTTAAGGCACCCCCCAGAAGGCGAATTACAGGCCTCCTGGGGCCTATATACCACACCAGTAGTCACTGCTCCAAATGTGCCTAAAATGTCCTCATTTCTGATCAAAACATGTCTGAAATTCCATAAGTGCTCCAGATTGACCACAATATGATATACCTGAAATTACCCCTCATGAGGGGGGGCAGACCAGGTCCACACCCCGAAAAACTGAAATTCCAAATATGGCCCTCGAGTTTGTCAGACAAATGCAATTTAATTCTATGGTGGAAACTGAGTTTCCTGTGAAAATCTGAACCAGATCCAACCCATTTAAGGGGTGTTTTGAGCTGATTTTCTTGTTGATGGTACCCTCGCTACATGCACTCCCAATACATGTATTTTGAGCTTGGTATGTATTTCTTAATGAATACACTACTTATTTCTCTTTTAGTGGTGCCCACTCTCGCCAAAAATATGGTTTACAGCCTCACTTCTGCCTTATTGGTCAAAATATGAGCAAATCTTAAGGCACCCCCCAGAAGGCGAATTACAGGCCTCCTGGGGCCTATATACCACACCAGTAGTCACTGCTATACTGGATGTAATTCTAAAACCTATGCAGTCAGATTTAGTGGGTTACAGACGATTTTCTTGCCAAATTTCAGAATTATAGACCAACATTTACTACTCATTTGGGCTGATTTACATGTATTTTACACCATTTTAACAGCAATATTCGGGTTAAATAATTTGTGTTCAGACATGTAATGCTCCAAATGTGCCTAAAATGTCCTCATTTCTGATCAAAACATGTCTGAAATTCCATAAGTGCTCCAGATTGACCACAATATGATATACCTGAAATTACCCCTCATGAGGGGGGGCAGACCAGGTCCACACCCCGAAAAACTGAAATTCCAAATATGGCCCTCGAGTTTGTCAGACAAATGCAATTTAATTCTATGGTGGAAACTGAGTTTCCTGTGAAAATCTGAACCAGATCCAACCCATTTAAGGGGTGTTTTGAGCTGATTTTCTTGTTGATGGTACCCTCGCTACATGCACTCCCAATACATGTATTTTGAGCTTGGTATGTATTTCTTAATGAATACACTACTTATTTCTCTTTTAGTGGTGCCCACTCTCGCCAAAAAATATGGTTTACAGCCTCACTTCTGCCTTATTGGTCAAAATATGAGCAAATCTTAAGGCACCCCCCAGAAGGCGAATTACAGGCCTCCTGGGGCCTATATACCACACCAGTAGTCACTGCTCCAAATGTGCCTAAAATGTCCTCATTTCTGATCAAAACATGTCTGAAATTCCATAAGTGCTCCAGATTGACCACAATATGATATACCTGAAATTACCCCTCATGAGGGGGGGCAGACCAGGTCCACACCCCGAAAAACTGAAATTCCAAATATGGCCCTCGAGTTTGTCAGACAAATGCAATTTAATTCTATGGTGGAAACTGAGTTTCCTGTGAAAATCTGAACCAGATCCAACCCATTTAAGGGGTGTTTTGAGCTGATTTTCTTGTTGATGGTACCCTCGCTACATGCACTCCCAATACATGTATTTTGAGCTTGGTATGTATTTCTTAATGAATACACTACTTATTTCTCTTTTAGTGGTGCCCACTCTCGCCAAAAATATGGTTTACAGCCTCACTTCTGCCTTATTGGTCAAAATATGAGCAAATCTTAAGGCACCCCCCAGAAGGCGAATTACAGGCCTCCTGGGGCCTATATACCACACCAGTAGTCACTGCTATACTGGATGTAATTCTAAAACCTATGCAGTCAGATTTAGTGGGTTACAGACGATTTTCTTGCCAAATTTCAGAATTATAGACCAACATTTACTACTCATTTGGGCTGATTTACATGTATTTTACACCATTTTAACAGCAATATTCGGGTTAAATAATTTGTGTTCAGACATGTAATGCTCCAAATGTGCCTAAAATGTCCTCATTTCTGATCAAAACATGTCTGAAATTCCATAAGTGCTCCAGATTGACCACAATATGATATACCTGAAATTACCCCTCATGAGGGGGGGCAGACCAGGTCCACACCCCGAAAAACTGAAATTCCAAATATGGCCCTCGAGTTTGTCAGACAAATGCAATTTAATTCTATGGTGGAAACTGAGTTTCCTGTGAAAATCTGAACCAGATCCAACCCATTTAAGGGGTGTTTTGAGCTGATTTTCTTGTTGATGGTACCCTCGCTACATGCACTCCCAATACATGTATTTTGAGCTTGGTATGTATTTCTTAATGAATACACTACTTATTTCTCTTTTAGTGGTGCCCACTCTCGCCAAAAAATATGGTTTACAGCCTCACTTCTGCCTTATTGGTCAAAATATGAGCAAATCTTAAGGCACCCCCCAGAAGGCGAATTACAGGCCTCCTGGGGCCTATATACCACACCAGTAGTCACTGCTCCAAATGTGCCTAAAATGTCCTCATTTCTGATCAAAACATGTCTGAAATTCCATAAGTGCTCCAGATTGACCACAATATGATATACCTGAAATTACCCCTCATGAGGGGGGGCAGACCAGGTCCACACCCCGAAAAACTGAAATTCCAAATATGGCCCTCGAGTTTGTCAGACAAATGCAATTTAATTCTATGGTGGAAACTGAGTTTCCTGTGAAAATCTGAACCAGATCCAACCCATTTAAGGGGTGTTTTGAGCTGATTTTCTTGTTGATGGTACCCTCGCTACATGCACTCCCAATACATGTATTTTGAGCTTGGTATGTATTTCTTAATGAATACACTACTTATTTCTCTTTTAGTGGTGCCCACTCTCGCCAAAAATATGGTTTACAGCCTCACTTCTGCCTTATTGGTCAAAATATGAGCAAATCTTAAGGCACCCCCCAGAAGGCGAATTACAGGCCTCCTGGGGCCTATATACCACACCAGTAGTCACTGCTATACTGGATGTAATTCTAAAACCTATGCAGTCAGATTTAGTGGGTGACAGACTATTTTCTTGCCAAATTTCAGAATTATAGACCAACATTTACTACTCATTTGGGCTGATTTACATGTATTTTACACCATTTTAACAGCAATATTCGGGTTAAATAATTTGTGTTCAGACATGTAATGCTCCAAATATGCCTAAAATGTCCTCATTTCTGATCAAAACATGTCTGAAATTCCATAAGTGCTCCAGATTGACCACAATATGATATACCTGAAATTACCCCTCATGAGGGGGGGCAGACCAGGTCCACACCCCGAAAAACTGAAATTCCAAATATGGCCCTCGAGTTTGTCAGACAAATGCAATTTAATTCTATGGTGGAAACTGAGTTTCCTGTGAAAATCTGAACCAGATCCAACCCATTTAAGGGGTGTTTTGAGCTGATTTTCTTGTTGATGGTACCCTCGCTACATGCACTCCCAATACATGTATTTTGAGCTTGGTATGTATTTCTTAATGAATACACTACTTATTTCTCTTTTAGTGGTGCCCACTCTCGCCAAAAATATGGTTTACAGCCTCACTTCTGCCTTATTGGTCAAAATATGAGCAAATCTTAAGGCACCCCCCAGAAGGCGAATTACAGGCCTCCTGGGGCCTATATACCACACCAGTAGTCACTGCTATACTGGATGTAATTCTAAAACCTATGCAGTCAGATTTAGTGGGTGACAGACTATTTTCTTGCCAAATTTCAGAATTATAGACCAACATTTACTACTCATTTGGGCTGATTTACATGTATTTTACAACATTTTAACAGCAATATTCGGGTTAAATAATTTGTGTTCAGACATGTAATGCTCCAAATGTGCCTAAAATGTCCTCATTTCTGATCAAAACATGTCTGAAATTCCATAAGTGCTCCAGATTGACCACAATATGATATACCTGAAATTACCCCTCATGAGGGGGGGGGCAGACCAGGTCCACACCCCGAAAAACTGAAATTCCAAATATGGCCCTCGAGTTTGTCAGACAAATGCAATTTAATTCTATGGTGGAAACTGAGTTTCCTGTGAAAATCTGAACCAGATCCAACCCATTTAAGGGGTGTTTTGAGCTGATTTTCTTGTTGATGGTACCCTCGCTACATGCACTCCCAATACATGTATTTTGAGCTTGGTATGTATTTCTTAATGAATACACTACTTATTTCTCTTTTAGTGGTGCCCACTCTCGCCAAAAAATATGGTTTACAGCCTCACTTCTGCCTTATTGGTCAAAATATGAGCAAATCTTAAGGCACCCCCCAGAAGGCGAATTACAGGCCTCCTGGGGCCTATATACCACACCAGTAGTCACTGCTCCAAATGTGCCTAAAATGTCCTCATTTCTGATCAAAACATGTCTGAAATTCCATAAGTGCTCCAGATTGACCACAATATGATATACCTGAAATTACCCCTCATGAGGGGGGGCAGACCAGGTCCACACCCCGAAAAACTGAAATTCCAAATATGGCCCTCGAGTTTGTCAGACAAATGCAATTTAATTCTATGGTGGAAACTGAGTTTCCTGTGAAAATCTGAACCAGATCCAACCCATTTAAGGGGTGTTTTGAGCTGATTTTCTTGTTGATGGTACCCTCGCTACATGCACTCCCAATACATGTATTTTGAGCTTGGTATGTATTTCTTAATGAATACACTACTTATTTCTCTTTTAGTGGTGCCCACTCTCGCCAAAAAATATGGTTTACAGCCTCACTTCTGCCTTATTGGTCAAAATATGAGCAAATCTTAAGGCACCCCCCAGAAGGCGAATTACAGGCCTCCTGGGGCCTATATACCACACCAGTAGTCACTGCTATACTGGATGTAATTCTAAAACCTATGCAGTCAGATTTAGTGGGTTACAGACTATTTTCTTGCCAAATTTCAGAATTATAGACCAACATTTACTACTCCTTTGGGCTGATTTACATGTATTTTACACCATTTTAACAGCAATATTCGGGTTAAATAATTTGTGTTCAGACATGTAATGCTCCAAATGTGCCTAAAATGTCCTCATTTCTGATCAAAACATGTCTGAAATTCCATAAGTGCTCCAGATTGACCACAATATGATATACCTGAAATTACCCCTCATGAGGGGGGGCAGACCAGGTCCACACCCCGAAAAACTGAAATTCCAAATATGGCCCTCGAGTTTGTCAGACAAATGCAATTTAATTCTATGGTGGAAACTGAGTTTCCTGTGAAAATCTGAACCAGATCCAACCCATTTAAGGGGTGTTTTGAGCTGATTTTCTTGTTGATGGTACCCTCGCTACATGCACTCCCAATACATGTATTTTGAGCTTGGTATGTATTTCTTAATGAATACACTACTTATTTCTCTTTTAGTGGTGCCCACTCTCGCCAAAAATATGGTTTACAGCCTCACTTCTGCCTTATTGGTCAAAATATGAGCAAATCTTAAGGCACCCCCCAGAAGGCGAATTACAGGCCTCCTGGGGCCTATATACCACACCAGTAGTCACTGCTATACTGGATGTAATTCTAAAACCTATGCAGTCAGATTTAGTGGGTTACAGACTATTTTCTTGCCAAATTTCAGAATTATAGACCAACATTTACTACTCATTTGGGCTGATTTACATGTATTTTACACCATTTTAACAGCAATATTCGGGTTAAATAATTTGTGTTCAGACATGTAATGCTCCAAATGTGCCTAAAATGTCCTCATTTCTGATCAAAACATGTCTGAAATTCCATAAGTGCTCCAGATTGACCACAATATGATATACCTGAAATTACCCCTCATGACGGGGGGCAGACCAGGTCCACACCCCGAAAAACTGAAATTCCAAATATGGCCCTCGAGTTTGTCAGACAAATGCAATTTAATTCTATGGTGGAAACTGAGTTTCCTGTGAAAATCTGAACCAGATCCAACCCATTTAAGGGGTGTTTTGAGCTGATTTTCTTGTTGATGGTACCCTCGCTACATGCACTCCCAATACATGTATTTTGAGCTTGGTATGTATTTCTTAATGAATACACTACTTATTTCTCTTTTAGTGGTGCCCACTCTCGCCAAAAAATATGGTTTACAGCCTCACTTCTGCCTTATTGGTCAAAATATGAGCAAATCTTAAGGCACCCCCCAGAAGGCGAATTACAGGCCTCCTGGGGCCTATATACCACACCAGTAGTCACTGCTCCAAATGTGCCTAAAATGTCCTCATTTCTGATCAAAACATGTCTGAAATTCCATAAGTGCTCCAGATTGACCACAATATGATATACCTGAAATTACCCCTCATGAGGGGGGGCAGACCAGGTCCACACCCCGAAAAACTGAAATTCCAAATATGGCCCTCGAGTTTGTCAGACAAATGCAATTTAATTCTATGGTGGAAACTGAGTTTCCTGTGAAAATCTGAACCAGATCCAACCCATTTAAGGGGTGTTTTGAGCTGATTTTCTTGTTGATGGTACCCTCGCTACATGCACTCCCAATACATGTATTTTGAGCTTGGTATGTATTTCTTAATGAATACACTACTTATTTCTCTTTTAGTGGTGCCCACTCTCGCCAAAAATATGGTTTACAGCCTCACTTCTGCCTTATTGGTCAAAATATGAGCAAATCTTAAGGCACCCCCCAGAAGGCGAATTACAGGCCTCCTGGGGCCTATATACCACACCAGTAGTCACTGCTATACTGGATGTAATTCTAAAACCTATGCAGTCAGATTTAGTGGCTGACAGACTATTTTCTTGCCAAATTTCAGAATTATAGACCAACATTTACTACTCATTTGGGCTGATTTACATGTATTTTACACCATTTTAACAGCAATATTCGGGTTAAATAATTTGTGTTCAGACATGTAATGCTCCAAATGTGCCTAAAATGTCCTCATTTCTGATCAAAACATGTCTGAAATTCCATAAGTGCTCCAGATTGACCACAATATGATATACCTGAAATTACCCCTCATGAGGGGGGGGCAGACCAGGTCCACACCCCGAAAAACTGAAATTCCAAATATGGCCCTCGAGTTTGTCAGACAAATGCAATTTAATTCTATGGTGGAAACTGAGTTTCCTGTGAAAATCTGAACCAGATCCAACCCATTTAAGGGGTGTTTTGAGCTGATTTTCTTGTTGATGGTACCCTCGCTACATGCACTCCCAATACATGTATTTTGAGCTTGGTATGTATTTCTTAATGAATACACTACTTATTTCTCTTTTAGTGGTGCCCACTCTCGCCAAAAAATATGGTTTACAGCCTCACTTCTGCCTTATTGGTCAAAATATGAGCAAATCTTAAGGCACCCCCCAGAAGGCGAATTACAGGCCTCCTGGGGCCTATATACCACACCAGTAGTCACTGCTCCAAATGTGCCTAAAATGTCCTCATTTCTGATCAAAACATGTCTGAAATTCCATAAGTGCTCCAGATTGACCACAATATGATATACCTGAAATTACCCCTCATGAGGGGGGGCAGACCAGGTCCACACCCCGAAAAACTGAAATTCCAAATATGGCCCTCGAGTTTGTCAGACAAATGCAATTTAATTCTATGGTGGAAACTGAGTTTCCTGTGAAAATCTGAACCAGATCCAACCCATTTAAGGGGTGTTTTGAGCTGATTTTCTTGTTGATGGTACCCTCGCAACATGCACTCCCAATACATGTATTTTGAGCTTGGTATGTATTTCTTAATGAATACACTACTTATTTCTCTTTTAGTGGTGCCCACTCTCGCCAAAAAATATGGTTTACAGCCTCACTTCTGCCTTATTGGTCAAAATATGAGCAAATCTTAAGGCACCCCCCAGAAGGCGAATTACAGGCCTCCTGGGGCCTATATACCACACCAGTAGTCACTGCTATACTGGATGTAATTCTAAAACCTATGCAGTCAGATTTAGTGGGTTACAGACTATTTTCTTGCCAAATTTCAGAATTATAGACCAACATTTACTACTCCTTTGGGCTGATTTACATGTATTTTACACCATTTTAACAGCAATATTCGGGTTAAATAATTTGTGTTCAGACATGTAATGCTCCAAATGTGCCTAAAATGTCCTCATTTCTGATCAAAACATGTCTGAAATTCCATAAGTGCTCCAGATTGACCACAATATGATATACCTGAAATTACCCCTCATGAGGGGGGGCAGACCAGGTCCACACCCCGAAAAACTGAAATTCCAAATATGGCCCTCGAGTTTGTCAGACAAATGCAATTTAATTCTATGGTGGAAACTGAGTTTCCTGTGAAAATCTGAACCAGATCCAACCCATTTAAGGGGTGTTTTGAGCTGATTTTCTTGTTGATGGTACCCTCGCTACATGCACTCCCAATACATGTATTTTGAGCTTGGTATGTATTTCTTAATGAATACACTACTTATTTCTCTTTTAGTGGTGCCCACTCTCGCCAAAAAATATGGTTTACAGCCTCACTTCTGCCTTATTGGTCAAAATATGAGCAAATCTTAAGGCACCCCCCAGAAGGCGAATTACAGGCCTCCTGGGGCCTATATACCACACCAGTAGTCACTGCTCCAAATGTGCCTAAAATGTCCTCATTTCTGATCAAAACATGTCTGAAATTCCATAAGTGCTCCAGATTGACCACAATATGATATACCTGAAATTACCCCTCATGAGGGGGGGCAGACCAGGTCCACACCCCGAAAAACTGAAATTCCAAATATGGCCCTCGAGTTTGTCAGACAAATGCAATTTAATTCTATGGTGGAAACTGAGTTTCCTGTGAAAATCTGAACCAGATCCAACCCATTTAAGGGGTGTTTTGAGCTGATTTTCTTGTTGATGGTACCCTCGCTACATGCACTCCCAATACATGTATTTTGAGCTTGGTATGTATTTCTTAATGAATACACTACTTATTTCTCTTTTAGTGGTGCCCACTCTCGCCAAAAAATATGGTTTACAGCCTCACTTCTGCCTTATTGGTCAAAATATGAGCAAATCTTAAGGCACCCCCCAGAAGGCGAATTACAGGCCTCCTGGGGCCTATATACCACACCAGTAGTCACTGCTCCAAATGTGCCTAAAATGTCCTCATTTCTGATCAAAACATGTCTGAAATTCCATAAGTGCTCCAGATTGACCACAATATGATATACCTGAAATTACCCCTCATGAGGGGGGGCAGACCAGGTCCACACCCCGAAAAACTGAAATTCCAAATATGGCCCTCGAGTTTGTCAGACAAATGCAATTTAATTCTATGGTGGAAACTGAGTTTCCTGTGAAAATCTGAACCAGATCCAACCCATTTAAGGGGTGTTTTGAGCTGATTTTCTTGTTGATGGTACCCTCGCTACATGCACTCCCAATACATGTATTTTGAGCTTGGTATGTATTTCTTAATGAATACACTACTTATTTCTCTTTTAGTGGTGCCCACTCTCGCCAAAAAATATGGTTTACAGCCTCACTTCTGCCTTATTGGTCAAAATATGAGCAAATCTTAAGGCACCCCCCAGAAGGCGAATTACAGGCCTCCTGGGGCCTATATACCACACCAGTAGTCACTGCTCCAAATGTGCCTAAAATGTCCTCATTTCTGATCAAAACATGTCTGAAATTCCATAAGTGCTCCAGATTGACCACAATATGATATACCTGAAATTACCCCTCATGAGGGGGGGCAGACCAGGTCCACACCCCGAAAAACTGAAATTCCAAATATGGCCCTCGAGTTTGTCAGACAAATGCAATTTAATTCTATGGTGGAAACTGAGTTTCCTGTGAAAATCTGAACCAGATCCAACCCATTTAAGGGGTGTTTTGAGCTGATTTTCTTGTTGATGGTACCCTCGCTACATGCACTCCCAATACATGTATTTTGAGCTTGGTATGTATTTCTTAATGAATACACTACTTATTTCTCTTTTAGTGGTGCCCACTCTCGCCAAAAAATATGGTTTACAGCCTCACTTCTGCCTTATTGGTCAAAATATGAGCAAATCTTAAGGCACCCCCCAGAAGGCGAATTACAGGCCTCCTGGGGCCTATATACCACACCAGTAGTCACTGCTCCAAATGTGCCTAAAATGTCCTCATTTCTGATCAAAACATGTCTGAAATTCCATAAGTGCTCCAGATTGACCACAATATGATATACCTGAAATTACCCCTCATGAGGGGGGGCAGACCAGGTCCACACCCCGAAAAACTGAAATTCCAAATATGGCCCTCGAGTTTGTCAGACAAATGCAATTTAATTCTATGGTGGAAACTGAGTTTCCTGTGAAAATCTGAACCAGATCCAACCCATTTAAGGGGTGTTTTGAGCTGATTTTCTTGTTGATGGTACCCTCGCTACATGCACTCCCAATACATGTATTTTGAGCTTGGTATGTATTTCTTAATGAATACACTACTTATTTCTCTTTTAGTGGTGCCCACTCTCGCCAAAAATATGGTTTACAGCCTCACTTCTGCCTTATTGGTCAAAATATGAGCAAATCTTAAGGCACCCCCCAGAAGGCGAATTACAGGCCTCCTGGGGCCTATATACCACACCAGTAGTCACTGCTATACTGGATGTAATTCTAAAACCTATGCAGTCAGATTTAGTGGGTGACAGACTATTTTCTTGCCAAATTTCAGAATTATAGACCAACATTTACTACTCATTTGGGCTGTTTTACATGTATTTTACACCATTTTAACAGCAATATTCGGGTTAAATAATTTGTGTTCAGACATGTAATGCTCCAAATATGCCTAAAATGTCCTCATTTCTGATCAAAACATGTCTGAAATTCCATAAGTGCTCCAGATTGACCACAATATGATATACCTGAAATTACCCCTCATGAGGGGGGGCAGACCAGGTCCACACCCCGAAAAACTGAAATTCCAAATATGGCCCTCGAGTTTGTCAGACAAATGCAATTTAATTCTATGGTGGAAACTGAGTTTCCTGTGAAAATCTGAACCAGATCCAACCCATTTAAGGGGTGTTTTGAGCTGATTTTCTTGTTGATGGTACCCTCGCTACATGCACTCCCAATACATGTATTTTGAGCTTGGTATGTATTTCTTAATGAATACACTACTTATTTCTCTTTTAGTGGTGCCCACTCTCGCCAAAAAATATGGTTTACAGCCTCACTTCTGCCTTATTGGTCAAAATATGAGCAAATCTTAAGGCACCCCCCAGAAGGCGAATTACAGGCCTCCTGGGGCCTATATACCACACCAGTAGTCACTGCTCCAAATGTGCCTAAAATGTCCTCATTTCTGATCAAAACATGTCTGAAATTCCATAAGTGCTCCAGATTGACCACAATATGATATACCTGAAATTACCCCTCATGAGGGGGGGCAGACCAGGTCCACACCCCGAAAAACTGAAATTCCAAATATGGCCCTCGAGTTTGTCAGACAAATGCAATTTAATTCTATGGTGGAAACTGAGTTTCCTGTGAAAATCTGAACCAGATCCAACCCATTTAAGGGGTGTTTTGAGCTGATTTTCTTGTTGATGGTACCCTCGCTACATGCACTCCCAATACATGTATTTTGAGCTTGGTATGTATTTCTTAATGAATACACTACTTATTTCTCTTTTAGTGGTGCCCACTCTCGCCAAAAAATATGGTTTACAGCCTCACTTCTGCCTTATTGGTCAAAATATGAGCAAATCTTAAGGCACCCCCCAGAAGGCGAATTACAGGCCTCCTGGGGCCTATATACCACACCAGTAGTCACTGCTCCAAATGTGCCTAAAATGTCCTCATTTCTGATCAAAACATGTCTGAAATTCCATAAGTGCTCCAGATTGACCACAATATGATATACCTGAAATTACCCCTCATGAGGGGGGGGCAGACCAGGTCCACACCCCGAAAAACTGAAATTCCAAATATGGCCCTCGAGTTTGTCAGACAAATGCAATTTAATTCTATGGTGGAAACTGAGTTTCCTGTGAAAATCTGAACCAGATCCAACCCATTTAAGGGGTGTTTTGAGCTGATTTTCTTGTTGATGGTACCCTCGCTACATGCACTCCCAATACATGTATTTTGAGCTTGGTATGTATTTCTTAATGAATACACTACTTATTTCTCTTTTAGTGGTGCCCACTCTCGCCAAAAATATGGTTTACAGCCTCACTTCTGCCTTATTGGTCAAAATATGAGCAAATCTTAAGGCACCCCCCAGAAGGCGAATTACAGGCCTCCTGGGGCCTATATACCACACCAGTAGTCACTGCTATACTGGATGTAATTCTAAAACCTATGCAGTCAGATTTAGTGGGTTACAGACTATTTTCTTGCCAAATTTCAGAATTATAGACCAACATTTACTACTCATTTGGGCTGATTTACATGTATTTTACACCATTTTAACAGCAATATTCGGGTTAAATAATTTGTGTTCAGACATGTAATGCTCCAAATGTGCCTAAAATGTCCTAATTTCTGATCAAAACATGTCTGAAATTCCATAAGTGCTCCAGATTGACCACAATATGATATACCTGAAATTACCCCTCATGAGGGGGGCAGACCAGGTCCACACCCCGAAAAACTGAAATTCCAAATATGGCCCTCGAGTTTGTCAGACAAATGCAATTTAATTCTATGGTGGAAACTGAGTTTCCTGTGAAAATCTGAACCAGATCCAACCCATTTAAGGGGTGTTTTGAGCTGATTTTCTTGTTGATGGTACCCTCGCTACATGCACTCCCAATACATGTATTTTGAGCTTGGTATGTATTTCTTAATGAATACACTACTTATTTCTCTTTTAGTGGTGCCCACTCTCGCCAAAAATATGGTTTACAGCCTCACTTCTGCCTTATTGGTCAAAATATGAGCAAATCTTAAGGCACCCCCCAGAAGGCGAATTACAGGCCTCCTGGGGCCTATATACCACACCAGTAGTCACTGCTCCAAATGTGCCTAAAATGTCCTCATTTCTGATCAAAACATGTCTGAAATTCCATAAGTGCTCCAGATTGACCACAATATGATATACCTGAAATTACCCCTCATGAGGGGGGGCAGACCAGGTCCACACCCCGAAAAACTGAAATTCCAAATATGGCCCTCGAGTTTGTCAGACAAATGCAATTTAATTCTATGGTGGAAACTGAGTTTCCTGTGAAAATCTGAACCAGATCCAACCCATTTAAGGGGTGTTTTGAGCTGATTTTCTTGTTGATGGTACCCTCGCTACATGCACTCCCAATACATGTATTTTGAGCTTGGTATGTATTTCTTAATGAATACACTACTTATTTCTCTTTTAGTGGTGCCCACTCTCGCCAAAAATATGGTTTACAGCCTCACTTCTGCCTTATTGGTCAAAATATGAGCAAATCTTAAGGCACCCCCCAGAAGGCGAATTACAGGCCTCCTGGGGCCTATATACCACACCAGTAGTCACTGCTATACTGGATGTAATTCTAAAACCTATGCAGTCAGATTTAGTGGGTGACAGACTATTTTCTTGCCAAATTTCAGAATTATAGACCAACATTTACTACTCATTTGGGCTGTTTTACATGTATTTTACACCATTTTAACAGCAATATTCGGGTTAAATAATTTGTGTTCAGACATGTAATGCTCCAAATATGCCTAAAATGTCCTCATTTCTGATCAAAACATGTCTGAAATTCCATAAGTGCTCCAGATTGACCACAATATGATATACCTGAAATTACCCCTCATGAGGGGGGGCAGACCAGGTCCACACCCCGAAAAACTGAAATTCCAAATATGGCCCTCGAGTTTGTCAGACAAATGCAATTTAATTCTATGGTGGAAACTGAGTTTCCTGTGAAAATCTGAACCAGATCCAACCCATTTAAGGGGTGTTTTGAGCTGATTTTCTTGTTGATGGTACCCTCGCTACATGCACTCCCAATACATGTATTTTGAGCTTGGTATGTATTTCTTAATGAATACACTACTTATTTCTCTTTTAGTGGTGCCCACTCTCGCCAAAAAATATGGTTTACAGCCTCACTTCTGCCTTATTGGTCAAAATATGAGCAAATCTTAAGGCACCCCCCAGAAGGCGAATTACAGGCCTCCTGGGGCCTATATACCACACCAGTAGTCACTGCTCCAAATGTGCCTAAAATGTCCTCATTTCTGATCAAAACATGTCTGAAATTCCATAAGTGCTCCAGATTGACCACAATATGATATACCTGAAATTACCCCTCATGAGGGGGGGCAGACCAGGTCCACACCCCGAAAAACTGAAATTCCAAATATGGCCCTCGAGTTTGTCAGACAAATGCAATTTAATTCTATGGTGGAAACTGAGTTTCCTGTGAAAATCTGAACCAGATCCAACCCATTTAAGGGGTGTTTTGAGCTGATTTTCTTGTTGATGGTACCCTCGCTACATGCACTCCCAATACATGTATTTTGAGCTTGGTATGTATTTCTTAATGAATACACTACTTATTTCTCTTTTAGTGGTGCCCACTCTCGCCAAAAAATATGGTTTACAGCCTCACTTCTGCCTTATTGGTCAAAATATGAGCAAATCTTAAGGCACCCCCCAGAAGGCGAATTACAGGCCTCCTGGGGCCTATATACCACACCAGTAGTCACTGCTCCAAATGTGCCTAAAATGTCCTCATTTCTGATCAAAACATGTCTGAAATTCCATAAGTGCTCCAGATTGACCACAATATGATATACCTGAAATTACCCCTCATGAGGGGGGGGCAGACCAGGTCCACACCCCGAAAAACTGAAATTCCAAATATGGCCCTCGAGTTTGTCAGACAAATGCAATTTAATTCTATGGTGGAAACTGAGTTTCCTGTGAAAATCTGAACCAGATCCAACCCATTTAAGGGGTGTTTTGAGCTGATTTTCTTGTTGATGGTACCCTCGCTACATGCACTCCCAATACATGTATTTTGAGCTTGGTATGTATTTCTTAATGAATACACTACTTATTTCTCTTTTAGTGGTGCCCACTCTCGCCAAAAATATGGTTTACAGCCTCACTTCTGCCTTATTGGTCAAAATATGAGCAAATCTTAAGGCACCCCCCAGAAGGCGAATTACAGGCCTCCTGGGGCCTATATACCACACCAGTAGTCACTGCTATACTGGATGTAATTCTAAAACCTATGCAGTCAGATTTAGTGGGTTACAGACTATTTTCTTGCCAAATTTCAGAATTATAGACCAACATTTACTACTCATTTGGGCTGATTTACATGTATTTTACACCATTTTAACAGCAATATTCGGGTTAAATAATTTGTGTTCAGACATGTAATGCTCCAAATGTGCCTAAAATGTCCTCATTTCTGATCAAAACATGTCTGAAATTCCATAAGTGCTCCAGATTGACCACAATATGATATACCTGAAATTACCCCTCATGAGGGGGGCAGACCAGGTCCACACCCCGAAAAACTGAAATTCCAAATATGGCCCTCGAGTTTGTCAGACAAATGCAATTTAATTCTATGGTGGAAACTGAGTTTCCTGTGAAAATCTGAACCAGATCCAACCCATTTAAGGGGTGTTTTGAGCTGATTTTCTTGTTGATGGTACCCTCGCTACATGCACTCCCAATACATGTATTTTGAGCTTGGTATGTATTTCTTAATGAATACACTACTTATTTCTCTTTTAGTGGTGCCCACTCTCGCCAAAAAATATGGTTTACAGCCTCACTTCTGCCTTATTGGTCAAAATATGAGCAAATCTTAAGGCACCCCCCAGAAGGCGAATTACAGGCCTCCTGGGGCCTATATACCACACCAGTAGTCACTGCTCCAAATGTGCCTAAAATGTCCTCATTTCTGATCAAAACATGTCTGAAATTCCATAAGTGCTCCAGATTGACCACAATATGATATACCTGAAATTACCCCTCATGAGGGGGGGGGGGCAGACCAGGTCCACACCCCGAAAAACTGAAATTCCAAATATGGCCCTCGAGTTTGTCAGACAAATGCAATTTAATTCTATGGTGGAAACTGAGTTTCCTGTGAAAATCTGAACCAGATCCAACCCATTTAAGGGGTGTTTTGAGCTGATTTTCTTGTTGATGGTACCCTCGCTACATGCACTCCCAATACATGTATTTTGAGCTTGGTATGTATTTCTTAATGAATACACTACTTATTTCTCTTTTAGTGGTGCCCACTCTCGCCAAAAATATGGTTTACAGCCTCACTTCTGCCTTATTGGTCAAAATATGAGCAAATCTTAAGGCACCCCCCAGAAGGCGAATTACAGGCCTCCTGGGGCCTATATACCACACCAGTAGTCACTGCTATACTGGATGTAATTCTAAAACCTATGCAGTCAGATTTAGTGGGTGACAGACTATTTTCTTGCCAAATTTCAGAATTATAGACCAACATTTACTACTCATTTGGGCTGATTTACATGTATTTTACACCATTTTAACAGCAATATTCGGGTTAAATAATTTGTGTTCAGACATGTAATGCTCCAAATATGCCTAAAATGTCCTCATTTCTGATCAAAACATGTCTGAAATTCCATAAGTGCTCCAGATTGACCACAATATGATATACCTGAAATTACCCCTCATGAGGGGGGGCAGACCAGGTCCACACCCCGAAAAACTGAAATTCCAAATATGGCCCTCGAGTTTGTCAGACAAATGCAATTTAATTCTATGGTGGAAACTGAGTTTCCTGTGAAAATCTGAACCAGATCCAACCCATTTAAGGGGTGTTTTGAGCTGATTTTCTTGTTGATGGTACCCTCGCTACATGCACTCCCAATACATGTATTTTGAGCTTGGTATGTATTTCTTAATGAATACACTACTTATTTCTCTTTTAGTGGTGCCCACTCTCGCCAAAAAATATGGTTTACAGCCTCACTTCTGCCTTATTGGTCAAAATATGAGCAAATCTTAAGGCACCCCCCAGAAGGCGAATTACAGGCCTCCTGGGGCCTATATACCACACCAGTAGTCACTGCTCCAAATGTGCCTAAAATGTCCTCATTTCTGATCAAAACATGTCTGAAATTCCATAAGTGCTCCAGATTGACCACAATATGATATACCTGAAATTACCCCTCATGAGGGGGGGCAGACCAGGTCCACACCCCGAAAAACTGAAATTCCAAATATGGCCCTCGAGTTTGTCAGACAAATGCAATTTAATTCGATGGTGGAAACTGAGTTTCCTGTGAAAATCTGAACCAGATCCAACCCATTTAAGGGGTGTTTTGAGCTGATTTTCTTGTTGATGGTACCCTCGCTACATGCACTCCCAATACATGTATTTTGAGCTTGGTATGTATTTCTTAATGAATACACTACTTATTTCTCTTTTAGTGGTGCCCACTCTCGCCAAAAAATATGGTTTACAGCCTCACTTCTGCCTTATTGGTCAAAATATGAGCAAATCTTAAGGCACCCCCAGAAGGCGAATTACAGGCCTCCTGGGGCCTATATACCACACCAGTAGTCACTGCTCCAAATGTGCCTAAAATGTCCTCATTTCTGATCAAAACATGTCTGAAATTCCATAAGAGCTCCAGATTGACCACAATATGATATACCTGAAATTACCCCTCATGAGGGGGGGCAGACCAGGTCCACACCCCGAAAAACTGAAATTCCAAATATGGCCCTCGAGTTTGTCAGACAAATGCAATTTAATTCTATGGTGGAAACTGAGTTTCCTGTGAAAATCTGAACCAGATCCAACCCATTTAAGGGGTGTTTTGAGCTGATTTTCTTGTTGATGGTACCCTCGCTACATGCACTCCCAATACATGTATTTTGAGCTTGGTATGTATTTCTTAATGAATACACTACTTATTTCTCTTTTAGTGGTGCCCACTCTCGCCAAAAATATGGTTTACAGCCTCACTTCTGCCTTATTGGTCAAAATATGAGCAAATCTTAAGGCACCCCCCAGAAGGCGAATTACAGGCCTCCTGGGGCCTATATACCACACCAGTAGTCACTGCTATACTGGATGTAATTCTAAAACCTATGCAGTCAGATTTAGTGGGTTACAGACTATTTTCTTGCCAAATTTCAGAATTATAGACCAACATTTACTACTCATTTGGGCTGATTTACATGTATTTTACACCATTTTAACAGCAATATTCGGGTTAAATAATTTGTGTTCAGACATGTAATGCTCCAAATGTGCCTAAAATGTCCTCATTTCTGATCAAAACATGTCTGAAATTCCATAAGTGCTCCAGATTGACCACAATATGATATACCTGAAATTACCCCTCATGAGGGGGGCAGACCAGGTCCACACCCCGAAAAACTGAAATTCCAAATATGGCCCTCGAGTTTGTCAGACAAATGCAATTTAATTCTATGGTGGAAACTGAGTTTCCTGTGAAAATCTGAACCAGATCCAACCCATTTAAGGGGTGTTTTGAGCTGATTTTCTTGTTGATGGTACCCTCGCTACATGCACTCCCAATACATGTATTTTGAGCTTGGTATGTATTTCTTAATGAATACACTACTTATTTCTCTTTTAGTGGTGCCCACTCTCGCCAAAAAATATGGTTTACAGCCTCACTTCTGCCTTATTGGTCAAAATATGAGCAAATCTTAAGGCACCCCCCAGAAGGCGAATTACAGGCCTCCTGGGGCCTATATACCACACCAGTAGTCACTGCTCCAAATGTGCCTAAAATGTCCTCATTTCTGATCAAAACATGTCTGAAATTCCATAAGTGCTCCAGATTGACCACAATATGATATACCTGAAATTACCCCTCATGAGGGGGGGGGCAGACCAGGTCCACACCCCGAAAACTGAAATTCCAAATATGGCCCTCGAGTTTGTCAGACAAATGCAATTTAATTCTATGGTGGAAACTGAGTTTCCTGTGAAAATCTGAACCAGATCCAACCCATTTAAGGGGTGTTTTGAGCTGATTTTCTTGTTGATGGTACCCTCGCTACATGCACTCCCAATACATGTATTTTGAGCTTGGTATGTATTTCTTAATGAATACACTACTTATTTCTCTTTTAGTGGTGCCCACTCTCGCCAAAAATATGGTTTACAGCCTCACTTCTGCCTTATTGGTCAAAATATGAGCAAATCTTAAGGCACCCCCCAGAAGGCGAATTACAGGCCTCCTGGGGCCTATATACCACACCAGTAGTCACTGCTATACTGGATGTAATTCTAAAACCTATGCAGTCAGATTTAGTGGGTGACAGACTATTTTCTTGCCAAATTTCAGAATTATAGACCAACATTTACTACTCATTTGGGCTGATTTACATGTATTTTACACCATTTTAACAGCAATATTCGGGTTAAATAATTTGTGTTCAGACATGTAATGCTCCAAATATGCCTAAAATGTCCTCATTTCTGATCAAAACATGTCTGAAATTCCATAAGTGCTCCAGATTGACCACAATATGATATACCTGAAATTACCCCTCATGAGGGGGGGCAGACCAGGTCCACACCCCGAAAAACTGAAATTCCAAATATGGCCCTCGAGTTTGTCAGACAAATGCAATTTAATTCTATGGTGGAAACTGAGTTTCCTGTGAAAATCTGAACCAGATCCAACCCATTTAAGGGGTGTTTTGAGCTGATTTTCTTGTTGATGGTACCCTCGCTACATGCACTCCCAATACATGTATTTTGAGCTTGGTATGTATTTCTTAATGAATACACTACTTATTTCTCTTTTAGTGGTGCCCACTCTCGCCAAAAAATATGGTTTACAGCCTCACTTCTGCCTTATTGGTCAAAATATGAGCAAATCTTAAGGCACCCCCCAGAAGGCGAATTACAGGCCTCCTGGGGCCTATATACCACACCAGTAGTCACTGCTCCAAATGTGCCTAAAATGTCCTCATTTCTGATCAAAACATGTCTGAAATTCCATAAGTGTTCCAGATTGACCACAATATGATATACCTGAAATTACCCCTCATGAGGGGGGGCAGACCAGGTCCACACCCCGAAAAACTGAAATTCCAAATATGGCCCTCGAGTTTGTCAGACAAATGCAATTTAATTCTATGGTGGAAACTGAGTTTCCTGTGAAAATCTGAACCAGATCCAACCCATTTAAGGGGTGTTTTGAGCTGATTTTCTTGTTGATGGTACCCTCGCTACATGCACTCCCAATACATGTATTTTGAGCTTGGTATGTATTTCTTAATGAATACACTACTTATTTCTCTTTTAGTGGTGCCCACTCTCGCCAAAAATATGGTTTACAGCCTCACTTCTGCCTTATTGGTCAAAATATGAGCAAATCTTAAGGCACCCCCCAGAAGGCGAATTACAGGCCTCCTGGGGCCTATATACCACACCAGTAGTCACTGCTATACTGGATGTAATTCTAAAACCTATGCAGTCAGATTTAGTGGGTGACAGACAATTTTCTTGCCAAATTTCAGAATTATAGACCAACATTTACTACTCATTTGGGCTGATTTACATGTATTTTACACCATTTTAACAGCAATATTCGGGTTAAATAATTTGTGTTCAGACATGTAATGCTCCAAATGTGCCTAAAATGTCCTCATTTCTGATCAAAACATGTCTGAAATTCCATAAGTGCTCCAGATTGACCACAATATGATATACCTGAAATTACCCCTCATGAGGGGGGGCAGACCAGGTCCACACCCCGAAAAACTGAAATTCCAAATATGGCCCTCGAGTTTGTCAGACAAATGCAATTTAATTCTATGGTGGAAACTGAGTTTCCTGTGAAAATCTGAACCAGATCCAACCCATTTAAGGGGTGTTTTGAGCTGATTTTCTTGTTGATGGTACCCTCGCTACATGCACTCCCAATACATGTATTTTGAGCTTGGTATGTATTTCTTAATGAATACACTACTTATTTCTCTTTTAGTGGTGCCCACTCTCGCCAAAAAATATGGTTTACAGCCTCACTTCTGCCTTATTGGTCAAAATATGAGCAAATCTTAAGGCACCCCCCAGAAGGCGAATTACAGGCCTCCTGGGGCCTATATACCACACCAGTAGTCACTGCTCCAAATGTGCCTAAAATGTCCTCATTTCTGATCAAAACATGTCGGAAATTCCATAAGTGCTCCAGATTGACCACAATATGATATACCTAAAATTACCCCTCATGAGGGGGGGCAGACCAGGTCCACACCCCGAAAAACTGAAATTCCAAATATGGCCCTCGAGTTTGTCAGACAAATGCAATTTAATTCTATGGTGGAAACTGAGTTTCCTGTGAAAATCTGAACCAGATCCAACCCATTTAAGGGGTGTTTTGAGCTGATTTTCTTGTTGATGGTACCCTCGCTACATGCACTCCCAATACATGTATTTTGAGCTTGGTATGTATTTCTTAATGAATACACTACTTATTTCTCTTTTAGTGGTGCCCACTCTCGCCAAAAATATGGTTTACAGCCTCACTTCTGCCTTATTGGTCAAAATATGAGCAAATCTTAAGGCACCCCCCAGAAGGCGAATTACAGGCCTCCTGGGGCCTATATACCACACCAGTAGTCACTGCTATACTGGATGTAATTCTAAAACCTATGCAGTCAGATTTAGTGGGTGACAGACAATTTTCTTGCCAAATTTCAGAATTATAGACCAACATTTACTACTCATTTGGGCTGATTTACATGTATTTTACACCATTTTAACAGCAATATTCGGGTTAAATAATTTGTGTTCAGACATGTAATGCTCCAAATGTGCCTAAAATGTCCTCATTTCTGATCAAAACATGTCTGAAATTCCATAAGTGCTCCAGATTGACCACAATATGATATACCTGAAATTAACCCTCATGAGGGGGGGCAGACCAGGTCCACACCCCGAAAAACTGAAATTCCAAATATGGCCCTCGAGTTTGTCAGACAAATGCAATTTAATTCTATGGTGGAAACTGAGTTTCCTGTGAAAATCTGAACCAGATCCAACCCATTTAAGGGGTGTTTTGAGCTGATTTTCTTGTTGATGGTACCCTCGCTACATGCACTCCCAATACATGTATTTTGAGCTTGGTATGTATTTCTTAATGAATACACTACTTATTTCTCTTTTAGTGGTGCCCACTCTCGCCAAAAAATATGGTTTACAGCCTCACTTCTGCCTTATTGGTCAAAATATGAGCAAATCTTAAGGCACCCCCCAGAAGGCGAATTACAGGCCTCCTGGGGCCTATATACCACACCAGTAGTCACTGCTCCAAATGTGCCTAAAATGTCCTCATTTCTGATCAAAACATGTCTGAAATTCCATAAGTGTTCCAGATTGACCACAATATGATATACCTGAAATTACCCCTCATGAGGGGGGGCAGACCAGGTCCACACCCCGAAAAACTGAAATTCCAAATATGGCCCTCGAGTTTGTCAGACAAATGCAATTTAATTCTATGGTGGAAACTGAGTTTCCTGTGAAAATCTGAACCAGATCCAACCCATTTAAGGGGTGTTTTGAGCTGATTTTCTTGTTGATGGTACCCTCGCTACATGCACTCCCAATACATGTATTTTGAGCTTGGTATGTATTTCTTAATGAATACACTACTTATTTCTCTTTTAGTGGTGCCCACTCTCGCCAAAAATATGGTTTACAGCCTCACTTCTGCCTTATTGGTCAAAATATGAGCAAATCTTAAGGCACCCCCCAGAAGGCGAATTACAGGCCTCCTGGGGCCTATATACCACACCAGTAGTCACTGCTATACTGGATGTAATTCTAAAACCTATGCAGTCAGATTTAGTGGGTGACAGACAATTTTCTTGCCAAATTTCAGAATTATAGACCAACATTTACTACTCATTTGGGCTGATTTACATGTATTTTACACCATTTTAACAGCAATATTCGGGTTAAATAATTTGTGTTCAGACATGTAATGCTCCAAATGTGCCTAAAATGTCCTCATTTCTGATCAAAACATGTCTGAAATTCCATAAGTGCTCCAGATTGACCACAATATGATATACCTGAAATTACCCCTCATGAGGGGGGGCAGACCAGGTCCACACCCCGAAAAACTGAAATTCCAAATATGGCCCTCGAGTTTGTCAGACAAATGCAATTTAATTCTATGGTGGAAACTGAGTTTCCTGTGAAAATCTGAACCAGATCCAACCCATTTAAGGGGTGTTTTGAGCTGATTTTCTTGTTGATGGTACCCTCGCTACATGCACTCCCAATACATGTATTTTGAGCTTGGTATGTATTTCTTAATGAATACACTACTTATTTCTCTTTTAGTGGTGCCCACTCTCGCCAAAAAATATGGTTTACAGCCTCACTTCTGCCTTATTGGTCAAAATATGAGCAAATCTTAAGGCACCCCCCAGAAGGCGAATTACAGGCCTCCTGGGGCCTATATACCACACCAGTAGTCACTGCTCCAAATGTGCCTAAAATGTCCTCATTTCTGATCAAAACATGTCGGAAATTCCATAAGTGCTCCAGATTGACCACAATATGATATACCTAAAATTACCCCTCATGAGGGGGGGCAGACCAGGTCCACACCCCGAAAAACTGAAATTCCAAATATGGCCCTCGAGTTTGTCAGACAAATGCAATTTAATTCTATGGTGGAAACTGAGTTTCCTGTGAAAATCTGAACCAGATCCAACCCATTTAAGGGGTGTTTTGAGCTGATTTTCTTGTTGATGGTACCCTCGCTACATGCACTCCCAATACATGTATTTTGAGCTTGGTATGTATTTCTTAATGAATACACTACTTATTTCTCTTTTAGTGGTGCCCACTCTCGCCAAAAATATGGTTTACAGCCTCACTTCTGCCTTATTGGTCAAAATATGAGCAAATCTTAAGGCACCCCCCAGAAGGCGAATTACAGGCCTCCTGGGGCCTATATACCACACCAGTAGTCACTGCTATACTGGATGTAATTCTAAAACCTATGCAGTCAGATTTAGTGGGTTACAGACTATTTTCTTGCCAAATTTCAGAATTATAGACCAACATTTACTACTCATTTGGGCTGATTTACATGTATTTTACACCATTTTAACAGCAATATTCGGGTTAAATAATTTGTGTTCAGACATGTAATGCTCCAAATGTGCCTAAAATGTCCTCATTTCTGATCAAAACATGTCTGAAATTCCATAAGTGCTCCAGATTGACCACAATATGATATACCTGAAATTACCCCTCATGAGGGGGGGCAGACCAGGTCCACACCCCGAAAAACTGAAATTCCAAATATGGCCCTCGAGTTTGTCAGACAAATGCAATTTAATTCTATGGTGGAAACTGAGTTTCCTGTGAAAATCTGAACCAGATCCAACCCATTTAAGGGGTGTTTTGAGCTGATTTTCTTGTTGATGGTACCCTCGCTACATGCACTCCCAATACATGTATTTTGAGCTTGGTATGTATTTCTTAATGAATACACTACTTATTTCTCTTTTAGTGGTGCCCACTCTCGCCAAAAAATATGGTTTACAGCCTCACTTCTGCCTTATTGGTCAAAATATGAGCAAATCTTAAGGCACCCCCCAGAAGGCGAATTACAGGCCTCCTGGGGCCTATATACCACACCAGTAGTCACTGCTCCAAATGTGCCTAAAATGTCCTCATTTCTGATCAAAACATGTCTGAAATTCCATAAGTGCTCCAGATTGACCACAATATGATATACCTGAAATTACCCCTCATGAGGGGGGGCAGACCAGGTCCACACCCCGAAAAACTGAAATTCCAAATATGGCCCTCGAGTTTGTCAGACAAGTGCAATTTAATTCTATGGTGGAAACTGAGTTTCCTGTGAAAATCTGAACCAGATCCAACTCATTTAAGGGGTGTTTTGAGCTGATTTTCTTGTTGATGGTACCCTCGCTACATGCACTCCCAATACATGTATTTTGAGCTTGGTATGTATTTCTTAATGAATACACTACTTATTTCTCTTTTAGTGGTGCCCACTCTCGCCAAAAATATGGTTTACAGCCTCACTTCTGCCTTATTGGTCAAAATATGAGCAAATCTTAAGGCACCCCCCAGAAGGCGAATTACAGGCCTCCTGGGGCCTATATACCACACCAGTAGTCACTGCTATACTGGATGTAATTCTAAAACCTATGCAGTCAGATTTAGTGGGTTACAGACTATTTTCTTGCCAAATTTCAGAATTATAGACCAACATTTACTACTCATTTGGGCTGATTTACATGTATTTTACACCATTTTAACAGCAATATTCGGGTTAAATAATTTGTGTTCAGACATGTAATGCTCCAAATGTGCCTAAAATGTCCTCATTTCTGATCAAAACATGTCTGAAATTCCATAAGTGCTCCAGATTGACCACAATATGATATACCTGAAATTACCCCTCATGAGGGGGGGCAGACCAGGTCCACACCCCGAAAAACTGAAATTCCAAATATGGCCCTCGAGTTTGTCAGACAAATGCAATTTAATTCTATGGTGGAAACTGATTTTCCTGTGAAAATCTGAACCAGATCCAACCCATTTAAGGGGTGTTTTGAGCTGATTTTCTTGTTGATGGTACCCTCGCTACATGCACTCCCAATACATGTATTTTGAGCTTGGTATGTATTTCTTAATGAATACACTACTTATTTCTCTTTTAGTGGTGCCCACTCTCGCCAAAAAATATGGTTTACAGCCTCACTTCTGCCTTATTGGTCAAAATATGAGCAAATCTTAAGGCACCCCCCAGAAGGCGAATTACAGGCCTCCTGGGGCCTATATACCACACCAGTAGTCACTGCTCCAAATGTGCCTAAAATGTCCTCATTTCTGATCAAAACATGTCTGAAATTCCATAAGTGCTCCAGATTGACCACAATATGATATACCTGAAATTACCCCTCATGAGGGGGGGCAGACCAGGTCCACACCCCGAAAAACTGAAATTCCAAATATGGCCCTCGAGTTTGTCAGACAAATGCAATTTAATTCTATGGTGGAAACTGAGTTTCCTGTGAAAATCTGAACCAGATCCAACCCATTTAAGGGGTGTTTTGAGCTGATTTTCTTGTTGATGGTACCCTCGCTACATGCACTCCCAATACATGTATTTTGAGCTTGGTATGTATTTCTTAATGAATACACTACTTATTTCTCTTTTAGTGGTGCCCACTCTCGCCAAAAATATGGTTTACAGCCTCACTTCTGCCTTATTGGTCAAAATATGAGCAAATCTTAAGGCACCCCCAGAAGGCGAATTACAGGCCTCCTGGGGCCTATATACCACACCAGTAGTCACTGCTATACTGGATGTAATTCTAAAACCTATGCAGTCAGATTTAGTGGGTTACAGACTATTTTCTTGCCAAATTTCAGAATTATAGACCAACATTTACTACTCATTTGGGCTGATTTACATGTATTTTACACCATTTTAACAGCAATATTCGGGTTAAATAATTTGTGTTCAGACATGTAATGCTCCAAATGTGCCTAAAATGTCCTCATTTCTGATCAAAACATGTCTGAAATTCCATAAGTGCTCCAGATTGACCACAATATGATATACCTGAAATTACCCCTCATGAGGGGGGGCAGACCAGGTCCACACCCCGAAAAACTGAAATTCCAAATATGGCCCTCGAGTTTGTCAGACAAATGCAATTTAATTCTATGGTGGAAACTGAGTTTCCTGTGAAAATCTGAACCAGATCCAACCCATTTAAGGGGTGTTTTGAGCTGATTTTCTTGTTGATGGTACCCTCGCTACATGCACTCCCAATACATGTATTTTGAGCTTGGTATGTATTTCTTAATGAATACACTACTTATTTCTCTTTTAGTGGTGCCCACTCTCGCCAAAAAATATGGTTTACAGCCTCACTTCTGCCTTATTGGTCAAAATATGAGCAAATCTTAAGGCACCCCCCAGAAGGCGAATTACAGGCCTCCTGGGGCCTATATACCACACCAGTAGTCACTGCTATACTGGATGTAATTCTAAAACCTATGCAGTCAGATTTAGTGGGTTACAGACTATTTTCTTGCCAAATTTCAGAATTATAGACCAACATTTACTACTCATTTGGGCTGATTTACATGTATTTTACACCATTTTAACAGCAATATTCGGGTTAAATAATTTGTGTTCAGACATGTAATGCTCCAAATGTGCCTAAAATGTCCTCATTTCTGATCAAAACATGTCTGAAATTCCATAAGTGCTCCAGATTGACCACAATATGATATACCTGAAATTACCCCTCATGAGGGGGGGCAGACCAGGTCCACACCCCGAAAAACTGAAATTCCAAATATGGCCCTCGAGTTTGTCAGACAAATGCAATTTAATTCTATGGTGGAAACTGAGTTTCCTGTGAAAATCTGAACCAGATCCAACCCATTTAAGGGGTGTTTTGAGCTGATTTTCTTGTTGATGGTACCCTCGCTACATGCACTCCCAATACATGTATTTTGAGCTTGGTATGTATTTCTTAATGAATACACTACTTATTTCTCTTTTAGTGGTGCCCACTCTCGCCAAAAAATATGGTTTACAGCCTCACTTCTGCCTTATTGGTCAAAATATGAGCAAATCTTAAGGCACCCCCCAGAAGGCGAATTACAGGCCTCCTGGGGCCTATATACCACACCAGTAGTCACTGCTCCAAATGTGCCTAAAATGTCCTCATTTCTGATCAAAACATGTCTGAAATTCCATAAGTGCTCCAGATTGACCACAATATGATATACCTGAAATTACCCCTCATGAGGGGGGGCAGACCAGGTCCACACCCCGAAAAACTGAAATTCCAAATATGGCCCTCGAGTTTGTCAGACAAGTGCAATTTAATTCTATGGTGGAAACTGAGTTTCCTGTGAAAATCTGAACCAGATCCAACCCATTTAAGGGGTGTTTTGAGCTGATTTTCTTGTTGATGGTACCCTCGCTACATGCACTCCCAATACATGTATTTTGAGCTTGGTATGTATTTCTTAATGAATACACTACTTATTTCTCTTTTAGTGGTGCCCACTCTCGCCAAAAATATGGTTTACAGCCTCACTTCTGCCTTATTGGTCAAAATATGAGCAAATCTTAAGGCACCCCCCAGAAGGCGAATTACAGGCCTCCTGGGGCCTATATACCACACCAGTAGTCACTGCTATACTGGATGTAATTCTAAAACCTATGCAGTCAGATTTAGTGGGTTACAGACTATTTTCTTGCCAAATTTCAGAATTATAGACCAACATTTACTACTCATTTGGGCTGATTTACATGTATTTTACACCATTTTAACAGCAATATTCGGGTTAAATAATTTGTGTTCAGACATGTAATGCTCCAAATGTGCCTAAAATGTCCTCATTTCTGATCAAAACATGTCTGAAATTCCATAAGTGCTCCAGATTGACCACAATATGATATACCTGAAATTACCCCTCATGAGGGGGGGCAGACCAGGTCCACACCCCGAAAAACTGAAATTCCAAATATGGCCCTCGAGTTTGTCAGACAAATGCAATTTAATTCTATGGTGGAAACTGATTTTCCTGTGAAAATCTGAACCAGATCCAACCCATTTAAGGGGTGTTTTGAGCTGATTTTCTTGTTGATGGTACCCTCGCTACATGCACTCCCAATACATGTATTTTGAGCTTGGTATGTATTTCTTAATGAATACACTACTTATTTCTCTTTTAGTGGTGCCCACTCTCGCCAAAAAATATGGTTTACAGCCTCACTTCTGCCTTATTGGTCAAAATATGAGCAAATCTTAAGGCACCCCCCAGAAGGCGAATTACAGGCCTCCTGGGGCCTATATACCACACCAGTAGTCACTGCTCCAAATGTGCCTAAAATGTCCTCATTTCTGATCAAAACATGTCTGAAATTCCATAAGTGCTCCAGATTGACCACAATATGATATACCTGAAATTACCCCTCATGAGGGGGGGCAGACCAGGTCCACACCCCGAAAAACTGAAATTCCAAATATGGCCCTCGAGTTTGTCAGACAAATGCAATTTAATTCTATGGTGGAAACTGAGTTTCCTGTGAAAATCTGAACCAGATCCAACCCATTTAAGGGGTGTTTTGAGCTGATTTTCTTGTTGATGGTACCCTCGCTACATGCACTCCCAATACATGTATTTTGAGCTTGGTATGTATTTCTTAATGAATACACTACTTATTTCTCTTTTAGTGGTGCCCACTCTCGCCAAAAATATGGTTTACAGCCTCACTTCTGCCTTATTGGTCAAAATATGAGCAAATCTTAAGGCACCCCCCAGAAGGCGAATTACAGGCCTCCTGGGGCCTATATACCACACCAGTAGTCACTGCTATACTGGATGTAATTCTAAAACCTATGCAGTCAGATTTAGTGGGTTACAGACTATTTTCTTGCCAAATTTCAGAATTATAGACCAACATTTACTACTCATTTGGGCTGATTTACATGTATTTTACACCATTTTAACAGCAATATTCGGGTTAAATAATTTGTGTTCAGACATGTAATGCTCCAAATGTGCCTAAAATGTCCTCATTTCTGATCAAAACATGTCTGAAATTCCATAAGTGCTCCAGATTGACCACAATATGATATACCTGAAATTACCCCTCATGAGGGGGGGCAGACCAGGTCCACACCCCGAAAAACTGAAATTCCAAATATGGCCCTCGAGTTTGTCAGACAAATGCAATTTAATTCTATGGTGGAAACTGATTTTCCTGTGAAAATCTGAACCAGATCCAACCCATTTAAGGGGTGTTTTGAGCTGATTTTCTTGTTGATGGTACCCTCGCTACATGCACTCCCAATACATGTATTTTGAGCTTGGTATGTATTTCTTAATGAATACACTACTTATTTCTCTTTTAGTGGTGCCCACTCTCGCCAAAAAATATGGTTTACAGCCTCACTTCTGCCTTATTGGTCAAAATATGAGCAAATCTTAAGGCACCCCCCAGAAGGCGAATTACAGGCCTCCTGGGGCCTATATACCACACCAGTAGTCACTGCTCCAAATGTGCCTAAAATGTCCTCATTTCTGATCAAAACATGTCTGAAATTCCATAAGTGCTCCAGATTGACCACAATATGATATACCTGAAATTACCCCTCATGAGGGGGGGCAGACCAGGTCCACACCCCGAAAAACTGAAATTCCAAATATGGCCCTCGAGTTTGTCAGACAAATGCAATTTAATTCTATGGTGGAAACTGAGTTTCCTGTGAAAATCTGAACCAGATCCAACCCATTTAAGGGGTGTTTTGAGCTGATTTTCTTGTTGATGGTACCCTCGCTACATGCACTCCCAATACATGTATTTTGAGCTTGGTATGTATTTCTTAATGAATACACTACTTATTTCTCTTTTAGTGGTGCCCACTCTCGCCAAAAATATGGTTTACAGCCTCACTTCTGCCTTATTGGTCAAAATATGAGCAAATCTTAAGGCACCCCCAGAAGGCGAATTACAGGCCTCCTGGGGCCTATATACCACACCAGTAGTCACTGCTATACTGGATGTAATTCTAAAACCTATGCAGTCAGATTTAGTGGGTTACAGACTATTTTCTTGCCAAATTTCAGAATTATAGACCAACATTTACTACTCATTTGGGCTGATTTACATGTATTTTACACCATTTTAACAGCAATATTCGGGTTAAATAATTTGTGTTCAGACATGTAATGCTCCAAATGTGCCTAAAATGTCCTCATTTCTGATCAAAACATGTCTGAAATTCCATAAGTGCTCCAGATTGACCACAATATGATATACCTGAAATTACCCCTCATGAGGGGGGGCAGACCAGGTCCACACCCCGAAAAACTGAAATTCCAAATATGGCCCTCGAGTTTGTCAGACAAATGCAATTTAATTCTATGGTGGAAACTGAGTTTCCTGTGAAAATCTGAACCAGATCCAACCCATTTAAGGGGTGTTTTGAGCTGATTTTCTTGTTGATGGTACCCTCGCTACATGCACTCCCAATACATGTATTTTGAGCTTGGTATGTATTTCTTAATGAATACACTACTTATTTCTCTTTTAGTGGTGCCCACTCTCGCCAAAAAATATGGTTTACAGCCTCACTTCTGCCTTATTGGTCAAAATATGAGCAAATCTTAAGGCACCCCCCAGAAGGCGAATTACAGGCCTCCTGGGGCCTATATACCACACCAGTAGTCACTGCTATACTGGATGTAATTCTAAAACCTATGCAGTCAGATTTAGTGGGTTACAGACTATTTTCTTGCCAAATTTCAGAATTATAGACCAACATTTACTACTCATTTGGGCTGATTTACATGTATTTTACACCATTTTAACAGCAATATTCGGGTTAAATAATTTGTGTTCAGACATGTAATGCTCCAAATGTGCCTAAAATGTCCTCATTTCTGATCAAAACATGTCTGAAATTCCATAAGTGCTCCAGATTGACCACAATATGATATACCTGAAATTACCCCTCATGAGGGGGGGCAGACCAGGTCCACACCCCGAAAAACTGAAATTCCAAATATGGCCCTCGAGTTTGTCAGACAAATGCAATTTAATTCTATGGTGGAAACTGAGTTTCCTGTGAAAATCTGAACCAGATCCAACCCATTTAAGGGGTGTTTTGAGCTGATTTTCTTGTTGATGGTACCCTCGCTACATGCACTCCCAATACATGTATTTTGAGCTTGGTATGTATTTCTTAATGAATACACTACTTATTTCTCTTTTAGTGGTGCCCACTCTCGCCAAAAAATATGGTTTACAGCCTCACTTCTGCCTTATTGGTCAAAATATGAGCAAATCTTAAGGCACCCCCCAGAAGGCGAATTACAGGCCTCCTGGGGCCTATATACCACACCAGTAGTCACTGCTCCAAATGTGCCTAAAATGTCCTCATTTCTGATCAAAACATGTCTGAAATTCCATAAGTGCTCCAGATTGACCACAATATGATATACCTGAAATTACCCCTCATGAGGGGGGGCAGACCAGGTCCACACCCCGAAAAACTGAAATTCCAAATATGGCCCTCGAGTTTGTCAGACAAGTGCAATTTAATTCTATGGTGGAAACTGAGTTTCCTGTGAAAATCTGAACCAGATCCAACCCATTTAAGGGGTGTTTTGAGCTGATTTTCTTGTTGATGGTACCCTCGCTACATGCACTCCCAATACATGTATTTTGAGCTTGGTATGTATTTCTTAATGAATACACTACTTATTTCTCTTTTAGTGGTGCCCACTCTCGCCAAAAATATGGTTTACAGCCTCACTTCTGCCTTATTGGTCAAAATATGAGCAAATCTTAAGGCACCCCCCAGAAGGCGAATTACAGGCCTCCTGGGGCCTATATACCACACCAGTAGTCACTGCTATACTGGATGTAATTCTAAAACCTATGCAGTCAGATTTAGTGGGTTACAGACTATTTTCTTGCCAAATTTCAGAATTATAGACCAACATTTACTACTCATTTGGGCTGATTTACATGTATTTTACACCATTTTAACAGCAATATTCGGGTTAAATAATTTGTGTTCAGACATGTAATGCTCCAAATGTGCCTAAAATGTCCTCATTTCTGATCAAAACATGTCTGAAATTCCATAAGTGCTCCAGATTGACCACAATATGATATACCTGAAATTACCCCTCATGAGGGGGGGCAGACCAGGTCCACACCCCGAAAAACTGAAATTCCAAATATGGCCCTCGAGTTTGTCAGACAAATGCAATTTAATTCTATGGTGGAAACTGATTTTCCTGTGAAAATCTGAACCAGATCCAACCCATTTAAGGGGTGTTTTGAGCTGATTTTCTTGTTGATGGTACCCTCGCTACATGCACTCCCAATACATGTATTTTGAGCTTGGTATGTATTTCTTAATGAATACACTACTTATTTCTCTTTTAGTGGTGCCCACTCTCGCCAAAAAATATGGTTTACAGCCTCACTTCTGCCTTATTGGTCAAAATATGAGCAAATCTTAAGGCACCCCCCAGAAGGCGAATTACAGGCCTCCTGGGGCCTATATACCACACCAGTAGTCACTGCTCCAAATGTGCCTAAAATGTCCTCATTTCTGATCAAAACATGTCTGAAATTCCATAAGTGCTCCAGATTGACCACAATATGATATACCTGAAATTACCCCTCATGAGGGGGGGCAGACCAGGTCCACACCCCGAAAAACTGAAATTCCAAATATGGCCCTCGAGTTTGTCAGACAAATGCAATTTAATTCTATGGTGGAAACTGAGTTTCCTGTGAAAATCTGAACCAGATCCAACCCATTTAAGGGGTGTTTTGAGCTGATTTTCTTGTTGATGGTACCCTCGCTACATGCACTCCCAATACATGTATTTTGAGCTTGGTATGTATTTCTTAATGAATACACTACTTATTTCTCTTTTAGTGGTGCCCACTCTCGCCAAAAATATGGTTTACAGCCTCACTTCTGCCTTATTGGTCAAAATATGAGCAAATCTTAAGGCACCCCCCAGAAGGCGAATTACAGGCCTCCTGGGGCCTATATACCACACCAGTAGTCACTGCTATACTGGATGTAATTCTAAAACCTATGCAGTCAGATTTAGTGGGTTACAGACTATTTTCTTGCCAAATTTCAGAATTATAGACCAACATTTACTACTCATTTGGGCTGATTTACATGTATTTTACACCATTTTAACAGCAATATTCGGGTTAAATAATTTGTGTTCAGACATGTAATGCTCCAAATGTGCCTAAAATGTCCTCATTTCTGATCAAAACATGTCTGAAATTCCATAAGTGCTCCAGATTGACCACAATATGATATACCTGAAATTACCCCTCATGAGGGGGGGCAGACCAGGTCCACACCCCGAAAAACTGAAATTCCAAATATGGCCCTCGAGTTTGTCAGACAAATGCAATTTAATTCTATGGTGGAAACTGAGTTTCCTGTGAAAATCTGAACCAGATCCAACCCATTTAAGGGGTGTTTTGAGCTGATTTTCTTGTTGATGGTACCCTCGCTACATGCACTCCCAATACATGTATTTTGAGCTTGGTATGTATTTCTTAATGAATACACTACTTATTTCTCTTTTAGTGGTGCCCACTCTCGCCAAAAAATATGGTTTACAGCCTCACTTCTGCCTTATTGGTCAAAATATGAGCAAATCTTAAGGCACCCCCCAGAAGGCGAATTACAGGCCTCCTGGGGCCTATATACCACACCAGTAGTCACTGCTCCAAATGTGCCTAAAATGTCCTCATTTCTGATCAAAACATGTCTGAAATTCCATAAGTGCTCCAGATTGACCACAATATGATATACCTGAAATTACCCCTCATGAGGGGGGGCAGACCAGGTCCACACCCCGAAAAACTGAAATTCCAAATATGGCCCTCGAGTTTGTCAGACAAGTGCAATTTAATTCTATGGTGGAAACTGAGTTTCCTGTGAAAATCTGAACCAGATCCAACCCATTTAAGGGGTGTTTTGAGCTGATTTTCTTGTTGATGGTACCCTCGCTACATGCACTCCCAATACATGTATTTTGAGCTTGGTATGTATTTCTTAATGAATACACTACTTATTTCTCTTTTAGTGGTGCCCACTCTCGCCAAAAATATGGTTTACAGCCTCACTTCTGCCTTATTGGTCAAAATATGAGCAAATCTTAAGGCACCCCCCAGAAGGCGAATTACAGGCCTCCTGGGGCCTATATACCACACCAGTAGTCACTGCTATACTGGATGTAATTCTAAAACCTATGCAGTCAGATTTAGTGGGTTACAGACTATTTTCTTGCCAAATTTCAGAATTATAGACCAACATTTACTACTCATTTGGGCTGATTTACATGTATTTTACACCATTTTAACAGCAATATTCGGGTTAAATAATTTGTGTTCAGACATGTAATGCTCCAAATGTGCCTAAAATGTCCTCATTTCTGATCAAAACATGTCTGAAATTCCATAAGTGCTCCAGATTGACCACAATATGATATACCTGAAATTACCCCTCATGAGGGGGGGCAGACCAGGTCCACACCCCGAAAAACTGAAATTCCAAATATGGCCCTCGAGTTTGTCAGACAAATGCAATTTAATTCTATGGTGGAAACTGATTTTCCTGTGAAAATCTGAACCAGATCCAACCCATTTAAGGGGTGTTTTGAGCTGATTTTCTTGTTGATGGTACCCTCGCTACATGCACTCCCAATACATGTATTTTGAGCTTGGTATGTATTTCTTAATGAATACACTACTTATTTCTCTTTTAGTGGTGCCCACTCTCGCCAAAAAATATGGTTTACAGCCTCACTTCTGCCTTATTGGTCAAAATATGAGCAAATCTTAAGGCACCCCCCAGAAGGCGAATTACAGGCCTCCTGGGGCCTATATACCACACCAGTAGTCACTGCTCCAAATGTGCCTAAAATGTCCTCATTTCTGATCAAAACATGTCTGAAATTCCATAAGTGCTCCAGATTGACCACAATATGATATACCTGAAATTACCCCTCATGAGGGGGGGCAGACCAGGTCCACACCCCGAAAAACTGAAATTCCAAATATGGCCCTCGAGTTTGTCAGACAAATGCAATTTAATTCTATGGTGGAAACTGAGTTTCCTGTGAAAATCTGAACCAGATCCAACCCATTTAAGGGGTGTTTTGAGCTGATTTTCTTGTTGATGGTACCCTCGCTACATGCACTCCCAATACATGTATTTTGAGCTTGGTATGTATTTCTTAATGAATACACTACTTATTTCTCTTTTAGTGGTGCCCACTCTCGCCAAAAATATGGTTTACAGCCTCACTTCTGCCTTATTGGTCAAAATATGAGCAAATCTTAAGGCACCCCCCAGAAGGCGAATTACAGGCCTCCTGGGGCCTATATACCACACCAGTAGTCACTGCTATACTGGATGTAATTCTAAAACCTATGCAGTCAGATTTAGTGGGTTACAGACTATTTTCTTGCCAAATTTCAGAATTATAGACCAACATTTACTACTCATTTGGGCTGATTTACATGTATTTTACACCATTTTAACAGCAATATTCGGGTTAAATAATTTGTGTTCAGACATGTAATGCTCCAAATGTGCCTAAAATGTCCTCATTTCTGATCAAAACATGTCTGAAATTCCATAAGTGCTCCAGATTGACCACAATATGATATACCTGAAATTACCCCTCATGAGGGGGGGCAGACCAGGTCCACACCCCGAAAAACTGAAATTCCAAATATGGCCCTCGAGTTTGTCAGACAAATGCAATTTAATTCTATGGTGGAAACTGAGTTTCCTGTGAAAATCTGAACCAGATCCAACCCATTTAAGGGGTGTTTTGAGCTGATTTTCTTGTTGATGGTACCCTCGCTACATGCACTCCCAATACATGTATTTTGAGCTTGGTATGTATTTCTTAATGAATACACTACTTATTTCTCTTTTAGTGGTGCCCACTCTCGCCAAAAATATGGTTTACAGCCTCACTTCTGCCTTATTGGTCAAAATATGAGCAAATCTTAAGGCACCCCCCAGAAGGCGAATTACAGGCCTCCTGGGGCCTATATACCACACCAGTAGTCACTGCTATACTGGATGTAATTCTAAAACCTATGCAGTCAGATTTAGTGGGTTACAGACTATTTTCTTGCCAAATTTCAGAATTATAGACCAACATTTACTACTCATTTGGGCTGATTTACATGTATTTTACACCATTTTAACAGCAATATTCGGGTTAAATAATTTGTGTTCAGACATGTAATGCTCCAAATGTGCCTAAAATGTCCTCATTTCTGATCAAAACATGTCTGAAATTCCATAAGTGCTCCAGATTGACCACAATATGATATACCTGAAATTACCCCTCATGAGGGGGGGCAGACCAGGTCCACACCCCGAAAAACTGAAATTCCAAATATGGCCCTCGAGTTTGTCAGACAAATGCAATTTAATTCTATGGTGGAAACTGAGTTTCCTGTGAAAATCTGAACCAGATCCAACCCATTTAAGGGGTGTTTTGAGCTGATTTTCTTGTTGATGGTACCCTCGCTACATGCACTCCCAATACATGTATTTTGAGCTTGGTATGTATTTCTTAATGAATACACTACTTATTTCTCTTTTAGTGGTGCCCACTCTCGCCAAAAAATATGGTTTACAGCCTCACTTCTGCCTTATTGGTCAAAATATGAGCAAATCTTAAGGCACCCCCCAGAAGGCGAATTACAGGCCTCCTGGGGCCTATATACCACACCAGTAGTCACTGCTATACTGGATGTAATTCTAAAACCTATGCAGTCAGATTTAGTGGGTTACAGACTATTTTCTTGCCAAATTTCAGAATTATAGACCAACATTTACTACTCATTTGGGCTGATTTACATGTATTTTACACCATTTTAACAGCAATATTCGGGTTAAATAATTTGTGTTCAGACATGTAATGCTCCAAATGTGCCTAAAATGTCCTCATTTCTGATCAAAACATGTCTGAAATTCCATAAGTGCTCCAGATTGACCACAATATGATATACCTGAAATTACCCCTCATGAGGGGGGGCAGACCAGGTCCACACCCCGAAAAACTGAAATTCCAAATATGGCCCTCGAGTTTGTCAGACAAATGCAATTTAATTCTATGGTGGAAACTGAGTTTCCTGTGAAAATCTGAACCAGATCCAACCCATTTAAGGGGTGTTTTGAGCTGATTTTCTTGTTGATGGTACCCTCGCTACATGCACTCCCAATACATGTATTTTGAGCTTGGTATGTATTTCTTAATGAATACACTACTTATTTCTCTTTTAGTGGTGCCCACTCTCGCCAAAAAATATGGTTTACAGCCTCACTTCTGCCTTATTGGTCAAAATATGAGCAAATCTTAAGGCACCCCCCAGAAGGCGAATTACAGGCCTCCTGGGGCCTATATACCACACCAGTAGTCACTGCTCCAAATGTGCCTAAAATGTCCTCATTTCTGATCAAAACATGTCTGAAATTCCATAAGTGCTCCAGATTGACCACAATATGATATACCTGAAATTACCCCTCATGAGGGGGGGCAGACCAGGTCCACACCCCGAAAAACTGAAATTCCAAATATGGCCCTCGAGTTTGTCAGACAAGTGCAATTTAATTCTATGGTGGAAACTGAGTTTCCTGTGAAAATCTGAACCAGATCCAACCCATTTAAGGGGTGTTTTGAGCTGATTTTCTTGTTGATGGTACCCTCGCTACATGCACTCCCAATACATGTATTTTGAGCTTGGTATGTATTTCTTAATGAATACACTACTTATTTCTCTTTTAGTGGTGCCCACTCTCGCCAAAAATATGGTTTACAGCCTCACTTCTGCCTTATTGGTCAAAATATGAGCAAATCTTAAGGCACCCCCCAGAAGGCGAATTACAGGCCTCCTGGGGCCTATATACCACACCAGTAGTCACTGCTATACTGGATGTAATTCTAAAACCTATGCAGTCAGATTTAGTGGGTTACAGACTATTTTCTTGCCAAATTTCAGAATTATAGACCAACATTTACTACTCATTTGGGCTGATTTACATGTATTTTACACCATTTTAACAGCAATATTCGGGTTAAATAATTTGTGTTCAGACATGTAATGCTCCAAATGTGCCTAAAATGTCCTCATTTCTGATCAAAACATGTCTGAAATTCCATAAGTGCTCCAGATTGACCACAATATGATATACCTGAAATTACCCCTCATGAGGGGGGGCAGACCAGGTCCACACCCCGAAAAACTGAAATTCCAAATATGGCCCTCGAGTTTGTCAGACAAATGCAATTTAATTCTATGGTGGAAACTGATTTTCCTGTGAAAATCTGAACCAGATCCAACCCATTTAAGGGGTGTTTTGAGCTGATTTTCTTGTTGATGGTACCCTCGCTACATGCACTCCCAATACATGTATTTTGAGCTTGGTATGTATTTCTTAATGAATACACTACTTATTTCTCTTTTAGTGGTGCCCACTCTCGCCAAAAAATATGGTTTACAGCCTCACTTCTGCCTTATTGGTCAAAATATGAGCAAATCTTAAGGCACCCCCCAGAAGGCGAATTACAGGCCTCCTGGGGCCTATATACCACACCAGTAGTCACTGCTCCAAATGTGCCTAAAATGTCCTCATTTCTGATCAAAACATGTCTGAAATTCCATAAGTGCTCCAGATTGACCACAATATGATATACCTGAAATTACCCCTCATGAGGGGGGGCAGACCAGGTCCACACCCCGAAAAACTGAAATTCCAAATATGGCCCTCGAGTTTGTCAGACAAATGCAATTTAATTCTATGGTGGAAACTGAGTTTCCTGTGAAAATCTGAACCAGATCCAACCCATTTAAGGGGTGTTTTGAGCTGATTTTCTTGTTGATGGTACCCTCGCTACATGCACTCCCAATACATGTATTTTGAGCTTGGTATGTATTTCTTAATGAATACACTACTTATTTCTCTTTTAGTGGTGCCCACTCTCGCCAAAAATATGGTTTACAGCCTCACTTCTGCCTTATTGGTCAAAATATGAGCAAATCTTAAGGCACCCCCCAGAAGGCGAATTACAGGCCTCCTGGGGCCTATATACCACACCAGTAGTCACTGCTATACTGGATGTAATTCTAAAACCTATGCAGTCAGATTTAGTGGGTTACAGACTATTTTCTTGCCAAATTTCAGAATTATAGACCAACATTTACTACTCATTTGGGCTGATTTACATGTATTTTACACCATTTTAACAGCAATATTCGGGTTAAATAATTTGTGTTCAGACATGTAATGCTCCAAATGTGCCTAAAATGTCCTCATTTCTGATCAAAACATGTCTGAAATTCCATAAGTGCTCCAGATTGACCACAATATGATATACCTGAAATTACCCCTCATGAGGGGGGGCAGACCAGGTCCACACCCCGAAAAACTGAAATTCCAAATATGGCCCTCGAGTTTGTCAGACAAATGCAATTTAATTCTATGGTGGAAACTGAGTTTCCTGTGAAAATCTGAACCAGATCCAACCCATTTAAGGGGTGTTTTGAGCTGATTTTCTTGTTGATGGTACCCTCGCTACATGCACTCCCAATACATGTATTTTGAGCTTGGTATGTATTTCTTAATGAATACACTACTTATTTCTCTTTTAGTGGTGCCCACTCTCGCCAAAAAATATGGTTTACAGCCTCACTTCTGCCTTATTGGTCAAAATATGAGCAAATCTTAAGGCACCCCCCAGAAGGCGAATTACAGGCCTCCTGGGGCCTATATACCACACCAGTAGTCACTGCTCCAAATGTGCCTAAAATGTCCTCATTTCTGATCAAAACATGTCTGAAATTCCATAAGTGCTCCAGATTGACCACAATATGATATACCTGAAATTACCCCTCATGAGGGGGGGCAGACCAGGTCCACACCCCGAAAAACTGAAATTCCAAATATGGCCCTCGAGTTTGTCAGACAAGTGCAATTTAATTCTATGGTGGAAACTGAGTTTCCTGTGAAAATCTGAACCAGATCCAACCCATTTAAGGGGTGTTTTGAGCTGATTTTCTTGTTGATGGTACCCTCGCTACATGCACTCCCAATACATGTATTTTGAGCTTGGTATGTATTTCTTAATGAATACACTACTTATTTCTCTTTTAGTGGTGCCCACTCTCGCCAAAAATATGGTTTACAGCCTCACTTCTGCCTTATTGGTCAAAATATGAGCAAATCTTAAGGCACCCCCCAGAAGGCGAATTACAGGCCTCCTGGGGCCTATATACCACACCAGTAGTCACTGCTATACTGGATGTAATTCTAAAACCTATGCAGTCAGATTTAGTGGGTGACAGACTATTTTCTTGCCAAATTTCAGAATTATAGACCAACATTTACTACTCATTTGGGCTGATTTACATGTATTTTACAACATTTTAACAGCAATATTCGGGTTAAATAATTTGTGTTCAGACATGTAATGCTCCAAATGTGCCTAAAATGTCCTCATTTCTGATCAAAACATGTCTGAAATTCCATAAGTGCTCCAGATTGACCACAATATGATATACCTGAAATTACCCCTCATGAGGGGGGGCAGACCAGGTCCACACCCCGAAAAACTGAAATTCCAAATATGGCCCTCGAGTTTGTCAGACAAATGCAATTTAATTCTATGGTGGAAACTGAGTTTCCTGTGAAAATCTGAACCAGATCCAACCCATTTAAGGGGTGTTTTGAGCTGATTTTCTTGTTGATGGTACCCTCGCTACATGCACTCCCAATACATGTATTTTGAGCTTGGTATGTATTTCTTAATGAATACACTACTTATTTCTCTTTTAGTGGTGCCCACTCTCGCCAAAAAATATGGTTTACAGCCTCACTTCTGCCTTATTGGTCAAAATATGAGCAAATCTTAAGGCACCCCCCAGAAGGCGAATTACAGGCCTCCTGGGGCCTATATACCACACCAGTAGTCACTGCTCCAAATGTGCCTAAAATGTCCTCATTTCTGATCAAAACATGTCTGAAATTCCATAAGTGCTCCAGATTGACCACAATATGATATACCTGAAATTACCCCTCATGAGGGGGGGCAGACCAGGTCCACACCCCGAAAAACTGAAATTCCAAATATGGCCCTCGAGTTTGTCAGACAAGTGCAATTTAATTCTATGGTGGAAACTGAGTTTCCTGTGAAAATCTGAACCAGATCCAACCCATTTAAGGGGTGTTTTGAGCTGATTTTCTTGTTGATGGTACCCTCGCTACATGCACTCCCAATACATGTATTTTGAGCTTGGTATGTATTTCTTAATGAATACACTACTTATTTCTCTTTTAGTGGTGCCCACTCTCGCCAAAAATATGGTTTACAGCCTCACTTCTGCCTTATTGGTCAAAATATGAGCAAATCTTAAGGCACCCCCCAGAAGGCGAATTACAGGCCTCCTGGGGCCTATATACCACACCAGTAGTCACTGCTATACTGGATGTAATTCTAAAACCTATGCAGTCAGATTTAGTGGGTTACAGACTATTTTCTTGCCAAATTTCAGAATTATAGACCAACATTTACTACTCATTTGGGCTGATTTACATGTATTTTACACCATTTTAACAGCAATATTCGGGTTAAATAATTTGTGTTCAGACATGTAATGCTCCAAATGTGCCTAAAATGTCCTCATTTCTGATCAAAACATGTCTGAAATTCCATAAGTGCTCCAGATTGACCACAATATGATATACCTGAAATTACCCCTCATGAGGGGGGGCAGACCAGGTCCACACCCCGAAAAACTGAAATTCCAAATATGGCCCTCGAGTTTGTCAGACAAATGCAATTTAATTCTATGGTGGAAACTGAGTTTCCTGTGAAAATCTGAACCAGATCCAACCCATTTAAGGGGTGTTTTGAGCTGATTTTCTTGTTGATGGTACCCTCGCTACATGCACTCCCAATACATGTATTTTGAGCTTGGTATGTATTTCTTAATGAATACACTACTTATTTCTCTTTTAGTGGTGCCCACTCTCGCCAAAAAATATGGTTTACAGCCTCACTTCTGCCTTATTGGTCAAAATATGAGCAAATCTTAAGGCACCCCCCAGAAGGCGAATTACAGGCCTCCTGGGGCCTATATACCACACCAGTAGTCACTGCTCCAAATGTGCCTAAAATGTCCTCATTTCTGATCACAGTCCCCCCAACATTCCCCAACACAGTAAAGACACACAGCGGGTACTCAGTTTATTAATAATAATATATGTGATTTCTTTAACATGTGTAAATACATTTATCACATCTAATCATATTTACATTTCCCATGAAGATAAATACAATCATAAATCCAAATCATGAATACATAAATGGCACAACAGATTTCAACTTCAAACACACAGTTAACCGAGCCAGTCAGTCTGACCTTGAAGAAATGAAAAATTGAAGGTCAAAATTCTTGACCCTACAAAGGTCAAGTGAGTTCAGGTCACCATCACTGACCTAAATAAACAGTGTGACCAGAAATAGATTAGATAGAATTAGAGGTGACCTTGGCAAAGGTCAAAGGTCAAAATAGTAAAGTTAAGGTCAAACAAGGTCACACATAAACTAAAGGTGGAATTTGGAGGAAGTTAGAGTCAGACTGAAAGGCTCCAAAAACAACAGTGAAAAAAGTATTTCATGAATTGATAGGCAATATAATATTATTGAACAACCCCAAACCCAAACCTAGCATTTATTAACATTATGATTTTTGAAGCATTTTTTGAAAAGCAATGGCGACTTCAGACGAACGAGTAGAGTCATTGTAAATGTACCTCCACACACAATCCAACGTCCAGGTGCCCTGGACCTTGATCTCCTGTATAGGGACATTAGCATTAAAAGCAAGGGATGCACCTGAACGCCGGAAGGCATGGAAGGTGAAAAAATGAGGTGAAAGGTGCAATTTTTTATTAATCAAAGACAGAACCTTTCTAATTTTAGAATCAATCAAAACCTTCCAGTCCCGAGAATATTTATATTGAAAGAGTGGAGCATTCTGTGATGGATTATACAACTTAAACAGGGCCTTCAAGGCCATATAAGGACACAAAGCATTACCGACCAGACGAGGCAGAGTAATAACCTTGATGTGGTCTCTGGTCTGAATGGTCTTAGACCATTTCACCAAAATCTTTACCATATTCTTTTCGAAAAAAATATCCCCCCCAGCCAGATGTCTAGTAAAGTCAAACGCCATGAAAGAGTGAGGGGCCAAATTTGAGAGCCTGAAAAACCCAAAGAAGGCCACTAAAAATACTGCTTTAAAAACTGCCCCCATATATAAAAGGTCACATTGATGTACTATCTTCAAAAGCATATCCAGGGTGATTATATTATGGGTGGTGACACTCATTGGTCTGTTTAACTTCAAAGCCCTGATATAATAGTTAACTTTCTTATGATCCAGCGCAGAGGGATTCAAACCCAGGACCACCAATTTGGCCCTAATAGCAGACAGATAATTGGATATCATGTTAACAGACACCTGGTTCACATGCAAACACTCCATAAAGGCCAGGATGCCATGGACATCCAGATTCTTTACATTCAGATTAAGATACACACAGAAACACATAAACGTTCTAAACATTGTGGTGTATGCTCGTGCAGTGGAAGGTCTGAAGGCCCCCTGAAGCCTGGAGGAAGCCTTTGTAGCCAAGTTCTTCAGCCTTCTGTTGCCTAAAGACAAAGTATAGTAACTGTAATTAGTATTATATTTCAGCATCAATATCAGCTGCTTCCAAAGTTACTTCAACCCAAGCAGCACCAGGAGTTAAACTTTGCAATTCATTATTGTCACTAATACTGTTAGACCACCTGGACAACAAGTCAGCTGCCCTGTTAAATTTGCCCATTACATGCACATAGGTGACTTCAATGTCAAATGTGGCTGCCCACAGCCACACATTACGGGCACAGGCACCCAAAAAGGGGTCTCTTGCCTTGCCAGACTGAAGTACACAAACCACAGCTTGGTTATCACAATGAACCAAGACACGTTTTCCAGCCCATTGGTGAGAGAAAACCTTGAGAGCTACCAAGATGTTTACCATCTCCAAGTGTGCGATATTCAAACCTTTATAACCATAAGGAATTTGGAGATGATAGACAAAATTTTGCCAAACTCCACCTAGACCCTGGAGACATGCGTCCAAATGAATTTGATGATCACATTTCTTGTGATCATATAGGGAAACCCCATTATACAGGGGAAGAAATCTTTCAAACCATCTAAGGTCCCTATGAAATTCCGGATCTAAGGTGATAGTGGCCTGACCATGACCAGTTCTTAGAGTGTTCAACATCCTATTTAAAAAGTATCGAGCTGGCTTCACACATTTGTGTATATATAACAAATGACCTAATAAAGATTGCAACTGACGCCTGGAGCATCTTTTTCTGTGTTTCCACTGTTTGACGGTGTCACAAATTTGACGCAATTTTTCAGCAGGTATAGCAATTGTACCTGTAATTGTGTTTATCTCGACCCCAAGGCAGGTAGCTAGGGTAGCCGGTGGAACCAACTTCTTCTGACTAACGGTCAGACCCAGCTTGTGCAAAAGGTCATATAAAAGGTCATATGACGCCCTTGCGTCGGACGGAACGCCGAATCCGACGTAATCATCCACATAATTTATAACTTTATGGCCATGACGACGCATGATATGACGCACAGCGTCGCTGACGCGTTGAAAAATCTGGGAACCATGGCGACTTCCGAACGGAACGCAGGTGTCGACGTAGACGTGACGCCAGTGTAAACCTAAGAGGTCATAATCCAATGGATCCACCTTGATATGCCTGAACGCCCTGCTGATATCTATTTTGTAAAGGTGAGCCCCTCTACCTAACACTTTCAACTGGTCAGTGATATGATCAACGGTGGGCAATACAAGGGCAAATTCAGTTCCCATATAAGATTCCTTATCTATGCCAGAGTTAACTGAGCCACCTAATGGCCAGCTGAGATCTATAATAACTCGCCTATTGTCAGATCCAGGCTTATCTCTTGTCATAAAAGGAGAGATATGTCCATTATCACATGGATGCTGGTCAAAGGGACCTACAATAGCTTTGAACTGCATTTCCTCCTTTAAATAGGCTTCAATGTCCTGAGGATATTCAAGGGCAGATTTATGATTCTCACCTTCCCAATATAGAGGGGAATTCCTGTTAAAGTCAAGGGGAAAACCAAAGGTAAGAAACTCCAGTAACTGTTGATCCCAATAATCCTGGAGCTGATCATACCATTCCTGTAAGTTAAGCTGGGAATCCACCTTGATTCTTGCCCCTAAATAATTGGGTTTTTTATGCTTTGCTACCATTTTATGAGCTCTTATGGGACAATAATCCTGCAAGTAATTGATCTCTTTTGATTCTGGGTGTTGAACATCAGACAAGGGAATGAAACCAAATTGGAAGTCAGTTTGACGCTTCCAAGCTTTGACCAACTCATTATCTGAATTTTTCCATTGATTTTTCTTTGGTGTTTTAATCAGAATGGAAGCCATGTACTTTTCATCCAAACCATTTATATCATAGATCTTACAACCGTCAGATACACCTGGGTGAGCAACCTCACTAACCACATGATCACACTGTTTTAACTTACCGACTTGATTAAGTTTTATAGGATGTACCTCGTGACCTTTGCCCACAGGACACGACAAGTCAGCTGTATTGGTAGTTGTTGCAGTTTGACCTAAGCTGTCCACCGACATGATAAATGACCTTGAATTATTGTGACCTTTGAGAGACTCAGCATGAGTTTCCTTACTAGTAGCACAGGGGTCAGAATGTGACGCTGTATCACAGGTGACAACAATACCCCTATCCTCGGCAGTGCTTACACAAGCAGTAGAGTTGGTTGTAGCTCTTGAAGGACATTGACCACCCTGGATGGCGTTGGAACTGAAGTACCTGACGCCTTTATGACGCCCCCTTGCCATGCCATATGTACCCCATTGTTTCTGACCAATCCCTTTAACATGATCCATGCCATTGCTACTTCCCAGCTCAGCTGGACGTACCGCCTCTTCAGCAACTACCTGTGCATATGACGTGTGGTCGACGCCTGTACTGACGCCCCCCTTAGCTGTTGACCCTGTACACTGATACTTCTTGACCGGGACTGTGTGTGTCCTGTTTGTAGACATTGTTATAGCTTTGGTTTTACCACTATTTAACAACCACTCAACTACACTGGGATTACACTTTTTTGCATACACATATCTTGTTGAGTATTTCTTCAATAAGTCAACAGACATTACTGGATCGAGGTTACCACTGTTAGCCCTACAAGAGGGGCCATGAGAGGGGCCATTGCTGCCCTGACAGATTTTTACCTCAGGACAGCCCTTTACTCGTTTTTTGATTTCTTTACCCAATTACAGTCCTTTTCAGCATGTGGCAAGGTCTTACCTTTTTCCAAACAAGTTGCACATATGTGTTTTTGCCATTTGCCATTACTCTCATGATCCCTACTGAAGGTGCATGTACCAGTTTGAAATGGTTTACAAAACCATGGTTTTTTACCTGTCATGACGTCAGAGTTTTTGACCCAGGATTTTGAATTTTGACTATGTTTTTGAGCATGAGCTCTCCTAATTCTATCGATTTTGGAAGTATCTTTCCAAGTTACAGCCCCCCTTTCCATGTCACAAAGCAATACTGCATGAGCAGCTTTAGCATTCTGCCAACTGAAATCTGTGGCATCACTCATAATATCTGCCAAATACAAAAGCATCTGTTCCCTGGTTTCCTGACAATTTTCCTCAATCATATTTCTAGCAAAACCTTGAACCCACTGGGTCAAACTAAGCTGGTCATATGTGACCCTCTGACGACTCTGACCTCCTAATACTGTATCTTGTGGCCAAGCAATTTTGTTTTTTACCATACAATCTACATTGCCACCTCTTTTAGATTTAAATTTATCTTTACTACCTGATTTAACAGCACTGTCATCTTGCAGCTGTTTCAATCTTTCATCAACTTTGACTTGTACAGACTTTTTGGACTTTAGAACATTTAGATTTGGGACTAAAGATTCGTCAGAAGACGACTCTGATTCAGACATTGACACATCACTCACTGACACTTTTGATTTAACAGATTTATCAGATTTACTTATCTTATAAGTCTGTTTATGAGCTGCTCCTTTCACTGTAACTAGGTCCTGTTCCACTGAGTCGAGCCTGTAGTTGACGCGTTGAATCTGCTTCAGGATCTCCTGCTGTAGAAGTGTAGTCTGATCTGTAGCTGACGCTTCCACACCACTACCACCACTAAGATGTGACGCCCCTTCAGAAGACATACTACCAGGTGAACTTGATGACTGACGCTCTGGTGAAAAGGCTTGAACACAGTTCCTTCCAGTGGGGGGTAGATGCTTGTCTCCACATTTCTTACAGAACTTCTTGTTCGGCATGATGACACTTGACCAGCATAGATTCAATGACCACTGATATGTACTTTACAGCCCCAATGGGTACACAGCAAGAACTAAGTTGTCAAAGCACATTCAGTCGTCACAAAAGTACTCCACAAGCAGTACTAAGTACATAAGTTCAATCTGTTGACATCAATACGAATCACAGAGTCCCATATATTAACACTGTTCACAAACTCCACTTGCTGAGCTTTTCACAAGTTCACTAGGTTGTCCTTGATGTCTGATATCAATACATATGCAAAGAGTTCCATATATTAACACTGGTCCCAACTCCACGTGCTGAGCTCTTTACAAAATTCATTAGGTTGTCCTTGAATCAAATCATTAAAACTGTCAGTAAAATAGTGTTGATAAAATCCTTTAAAAGTCACAAAAGAATGCATGAAAATGTTGAACTTTAGTCCATGTTACCGCCCGAATTGCCAACCACTAGCAAAACTGAGTCCATTTAAAATAATTTGCAGTTCAAAGGTTTCCAATCCAATCTTTTTAAAAAGAATACTTTTGGCTCCTGCTGGGTTGGCAATCCAAGAAGGACTGATGACTAAATTCCACATGGCCTATGAGGCCCCCACACACGAGCCAATGGCAGGCTTTGTTACAAAAAGTGTTTTGGTAACTACAAGGACACACCTGACCTTTACCTGGGATATCCCCACATTTACTCAACTGACCAGATACCACCAATTACTTTAAAGCAAAACACCTGGTTACCATGACCAGGGAATACCCATTAAATATAAACATATAGACTGGTACCCCCAATTTCAGGGAATCGAGGGACTGACCCCCTTAGTGCCTAGACACCAAGGCCGAAAACATGTCTGAAATTCCATAAGTGCTCCAGATTGACCACAATATGATATACCTGAAATTACCCCTCATGAGGGGGGGCAGACCAGGTCCACACCCCGAAAAACTGAAATTCCAAATATGGCCCTCGAGTTTGTCAGACAAATGCAATTTAATTCTATGGTGGAAACTGAGTTTCCTGTGAAAATCTGAACCAGATCCAACCCATTTAAGGGGTGTTTTGAGCTGATTTTCTTGTTGATGGTACCCTCGCTACATGCACTCCCAATACATGTATTTTGAGCTTGGTATGTATTTCTTAATGAATACACTACTTATTTCTCTTTTAGTGGTGCCCACTCTCGCCAAAAATATGGTTTACAGCCTCACTTCTGCCTTATTGGTCAAAATATGAGCAAATCTTAAGGCACCCCCCAGAAGGCGAATTACAGGCCTCCTGGGGCCTATATACCACACCAGTAGTCACTGCTCCAAATGTGCCTAAAATGTCCTCATTTCTGATCAAAACATGTCTGAAATTCCATAAGTGCTCCAGATTGACCACAATATGATATACCTGAAATTACCCCTCATGAGGGGGGGCAGACCAGGTCCACACCCCGAAAAACTGAAATTCCAAATATGGCCCTCGAGTTTGTCAGACAAATGCAATTTAATTCTATGGTGGAAACTGAGTTTCCTGTGAAAATCTGAACCAGATCCAACCCATTTAAGGGGTGTTTTGAGCTGATTTTCTTGTTGATGGTACCCTCGCTACATGCACTCCCAATACATGTATTTTGAGCTTGGTATGTATTTCTTAATGAATACACTACTTATTTCTCTTTTAGTGGTGCCCACTCTCGCCAAAAATATGGTTTACAGCCTCACTTCTGCCTTATTGGTCAAAATATGAGCAAATCTTAAGGCACCCCCCAGAAGGCGAATTACAGGCCTCCTGGGGCCTATATACCACACCAGTAGTCACTGCTATACTGGATGTAATTCTAAAACCTATGCAGTCAGATTTAGTGGGTTACAGACTATTTTCTTGCCAAATTTCAGAATTATAGACCAACATTTACTACTCATTTGGGCTGATTTACATGTATTTTACACCATTTTAACAGCAATATTCGGGTTAAATAATTTGTGTTCAGACATGTAATGCTCCAAATGTGCCTAAAATGTCCTCATTTCTGATCAAAACATGTCTGAAATTCCATAAGTGCTCCAGATTGACCACAATATGATATACCTGAAATTACCCCTCATGAGGGGGGGCAGACCAGGTCCACACCCCGAAAAACTGAAATTCCAAATATGGCCCTCGAGTTTGTCAGACAAATGCAATTTAATTCTATGGTGGAAACTGATTTTCCTGTGAAAATCTGAACCAGATCCAACCCATTTAAGGGGTGTTTTGAGCTGATTTTCTTGTTGATGGTACCCTCGCTACATGCACTCCCAATACATGTATTTTGAGCTTGGTATGTATTTCTTAATGAATACACTACTTATTTCTCTTTTAGTGGTGCCCACTCTCGCCAAAAAATATGGTTTACAGCCTCACTTCTGCCTTATTGGTCAAAATATGAGCAAATCTTAAGGCA